>JAUESR010000114.1:0-88783 GCA_030914345.1 Drosophila koepferae
TCTACTCTACTTCTACTTCTACTTCTACTTCACTTCTACTTCTACTTCTACTTCTAACTTCTACTTCTACTTCTACTTCTACTTCTACTTCTACTTCTACTTCTACTTCTACTTCTTCTACTTCTACTTCTACTTCTAACTTCTACTTCTACTTCTACTTCTACTTCTACTTCTACTTCTACTGTCTACTTCTACTCTCTTCTACTTCTACTCTACTTCTACTTCTACTTCTACTTCTACTTCTACTTCTACTTCTACTTCTACTTCTACTTCTACTTCTACTTCTACTCTACTTCTACTTCTACTTCTACTTCTACTTCTACTTCTACTCTACTTCTACTTCTACTTCTACTTCTACTTCTACTTCTACTTCTACTTCTACTTCTACTTCTACTTCTACTCTACTTCTACTTCTACTTCTACTTAACTTCTACTTCTACTTCTACGTCTACTTCTACTTCTACTTCTACTTCTACTTCTACTTCTACTTCTACTTCTACTTCTACTTCTACTTCTACTTCTACTTCTACTTCTACTTCTACTTCTACTACTACTACTTCTACTTCTACTTCTACTTCTACTTCTACTTCTACTTCTACTTCTACTTCTACTTCTACTTCTACTTCTACTTCTACTTCTACTTCTACTTCTACTTCTACTTCTACTTCTACTTCTACTTCTACTTCTATTCTCTCTACTTCTACTTCTACTTCACTTCTACTTCTACTTCTACTTCTACTTCTACTTCTACTTCTACTTCTACTTCTACTTACTTCTACTTCTACTTCTACTTCTACTTCTACTTCTACTTCTACTTCTACTTCTACTTCTACTTCTACTTCTACTTCTACTTCTACTTCTACTTCTACTTCTCCTTCTCTACCTCCTTCTTCTTCTCTTATTCTTAACAATTCACAGAGTCAGTAATCCTTGTTCATAATTTCTGTACAGCTTGAATTATTTTGCCAACACTCTGCTGTCACACTCATAGTGACATAGCTTTTCTGACTCCCCATAAAAGTGAAATTTTTTCATTGGGCAATTAAAGGGTAAAACAAGCCTATTATGTATACATATATAAATTGTTTGATATATATATATATATATATATATATATATATATATATATATATATATATATATATATATATATATATATATATATAGACTCCATTTGTAGAGTGTTCTACCCATAAGTTTGCGTCTTTCATTCCCTCGCTCTCTCGCTCTCTTTTTTTTTGGGGCTATTACTAATTATTAGCTTCAACTTATTATGGGCCATCATCTAGTACGGTATGGTATCCAAGTCATTCACCTACCTCTATGTACCTCTCTCTCTGTCTCTCTCTGCGTTGCTCTTTTTATGTTTTTTAAATTTAATTTCTTTCTGAGTAAGTCTCGGCTTACGCCCTTTGACGTTTGTTGCCAACGTCTCACCGTCTGGACGAATTTTCTTGGTTGTTAGCCGCTGGAGAGCTTTACTCGTTAGTAACATAATCCTAAGCTTTGCCAAATAGGCAAAGGTAAAATCACTTAAAACAAAACTAAATAGTATTTAGTGATATTTATATAATAACAAGAAGAAAATTATAATTACTTGCATTTGAGGGCGTTAAAGGCAGCAACTGGCGTTGGCTTTCTGCAAATTAACTGGAATGCGACCCAGCAACGTCTGCCAGCAACAGCAGCAATAACAACAACAACCAGACATGTGCATTAATCTCGCACACACACAGAGCCACACCCACACACATACACACACACACACACAGAGCCACACAGACATCAATACACGCATGCATTTACATAGTCATAGCAACAAAACAAATTTATAAATCCAAACTAATGCTTTTTTTGTTATTTTCCAAATCCCTTTCTTTCCCTTACATCTTTCTCTTTCTCTCTCTCTCTCTCTCTCTCTCTCTCTCTCCTCTCTCTCTCTCTCTCTCTCTCTCTCTCTCTCTCTCCTGTGTCACTCTTAACTTTTAGCTTAATGGCAACTTGAAGCCGTTGCCACCGCCGCGTGATCATCTGCGAATTGAGAAGGATGGACGTCTCATTAACTGCGCCCCACCGCCACAGTTGCCAGACCGTCGAATACCCGACATTGGCAACGCCATTCCGCATCAACACCAGCAGCAACAACAAAAACAGCAACAACAAATAGCGCAAGTTGTGGCACCGACGCTGGAGCAATTAGACAGCATTCGAAAATATCAGGTTAGTGAAAGAATATAAATCAGTAAATAACAAGTAGGCTCTAATCGAGACGGCTCGACTACAATATACCCTGAACCCTGCAAAAAAAAAAAAAAACAATACTCTTCTTCTTCACGAACTTTGGGTTTGGCTGAACTTTGGACGCCTTTAAATTCTAGTTGGACGATCTTCATGAAATTTGCAGAGTAGATTACGAGCATCTAAATGTATCTATGTGCCAAATTGTAAGTCTCTAGTTGTTTAAATGCCTTTTTTCAAATTGGACCGTGACATCCAAAATTACATAATCCGCGTATCTATAATATCTACCTAAATATATAAATTCGGATTCTCTAGCTAAAACGGTGTAGAAGTTATGCTCTAAAAGCGTAGAAAAAGAAAGCGAATTTTCGATTTCGGAAACTACAAAAGCAAGAGAGCTGAAATTTCACATAAATACTCGTATGTTAGTTACGCAGTACGAGTTTGTTTTGTTTTTTTTGTATAAGTCATCTTATTTCCAAATTAACGATAAAAATCCAAAATTCTTTTCCACATTTTAGGTTTTTTGGTCATAAGTTCTACACCGTTCGAGCTAGAGACTTCAAATATATATATGTAGATAGATATTATGGATACGCAGATTGGTAATTTTCAGATTTCGGATGCCACGCCCCTCTCGCCCACAATTTGCAAAAAACGATTTTCAAATTTGGCAAATAGATACATTTAGATGCTATTAATATATTCTAAAAGTTTCATTAAGATAGTCCAACTAGAAAGTATAGCCCGACCCACCCCCAAGCCGCGGCAGCAACTGCGCAGTTAGCAGAGCGTAAGGAAGAAGATTATCACTTTTTTTGCAGGATTCAGGGTATCTCTTAGTCGAGCCGTCTCGACTATAGCTTTCTTACTTGTTAGGTATACAATTTGTATTCAAGAGTTTTATGCTTCCAATAATGTAATCTGATGAATATGGGTTGCTCAACTTTAGATTTCCTTTTATATCAGCGTACACTCTAGTACCTCGTACGGTGGCTATACCCTATATTGTATATTAGTTTTTTTAGAACGTGCATATTTTATACCCTTGACATTGTGTCCATTGAGCTGTCGAAGAATACTTTAGACCTGAAGTCAGAGCACTCTGTATTTGCTAAACCTGGATTAGAATACCTTAAGTCGGAGTGACGTACAAATTATTAGAATAGAATGAGGAGAAGTGGGAATTGTGGGAAAACTCCAGTTACTAGCGTCGGAATTAATTTGTTTTGACTATACATTGCACATTCAATGAAATAACAGTGATATATGTATGTACATACTAGGGTTGTTGAATATTTTTAAAATATCGTATCGATGATATTTTAAGTTTTGAAAAAATATCAAAATGATATTTGATATTCAACTTTAAAAATATCGATATATCGATATTTTTCAAACTTTTTCCCACAATAACTTTACCATCCACAAAAAAAAAATATATATATATAAGAATAACTATTTTTCATAATTTATTATTATTATTTTAGGGCACAAATTACATTTGGCTGTTCCATTTTTAAAATCAGAGTGATGCGTTTTTCCCATTATGGGACAATTGCCAACGTAAATATATAAAAATATCAAAAATGTCACAAAAATATTCGATATTTGGAGAAAAAAAATATTCCGATATAAATATATATATATCGATATATCGATATTTTGATATATTTTCAGCAGCCCTAGTACCTACATAAGTATATGTAAACACATAAACATATTCCCTTCAGAAACACTGCATAAGCTGTCCTAATTTGCTCTTAAAGTTTTGTACTTTGCCGTTTAACTAGCTCATTTCCATTAAAACGATCAAATATAAAAGTTTTCCACGCACTCGCTCAATGGCCGCTCAATCGAACTACACCCCTGCCCCGCCCACATTGCGACAGCAGCTTTGTTTGCTTCGACGACAATGGTCGGCGCTATTGACGGCAGCTGTGGAAACGCTTCCAGTTTGACATTGACATTCTGCTTCTGCTTCTGTTAGAGAGTTAAAGTAAAAACACCTCCGCATTTGCCGAATTAAAAAATGGAACTGTTTATTTCTTAAAATCCTAGTAACAAGGGCCCAAAATTTGTGGCTGGGAAGTTTTAATTTTCTGTTTTGGTAACGCGCAGGTTATCCATGAATGTTTAATTTAACATATACATATATTTAACTTGTGTCTGTAAATTTGAAATTTTTAGTATTTTAATATTTGTTAATATGTTCCGATCCGCTTTTTGGGAATACGGATTTACCGGCACAATAACACGCATCCGCTTTGATTTGTGTTGCATGTTCACGCTTGAACATACTGCCAGGGGGCCCAGAATTTGTGCGTGCTCCTCCTGATGCTGGTCCAGTCATCTCTGAAGCTGATTCTGCGTAGTTGATGAGAGTCGTCGTCTTCCCGAAGGCTCCTGTCATCTTTGCCATCCTTCAACCTATTGATTTGGGAATGCGGGCCCTCTATTACTACAAATTCTCTTTTCTGAATTTGAGCAATTTTTTGTTTGTTCCCCTTATTTGGATATACGTTTCCACTGGCTATACAATTCTCTTCAGGAATTGATCGTCCGCTCCCTTTCTTTTGGAGATGCGGATTTACCAGCCTCTTTGTTTTTCCGCTCCTCTTTTTTGGGAATACGGATTTATCAGCACTACAACTTTTCT
Organism: Drosophila koepferae; assembly: GCA_030914345.1. Classification (NCBI taxonomy): domain Eukaryota; kingdom Metazoa; phylum Arthropoda; class Insecta; order Diptera; family Drosophilidae; genus Drosophila; species Drosophila koepferae. The sequence goes on from JAUESR010000114.1 coordinate 4,901, forward strand.
TTTTAAAATTGAGCACTTTTTTTTGGTTATTATTGTTCTTTTTGAACTTATTAAATTTGTCCTCTTTGGACTTATTAAAGTTGTCCGTTCCCTTTTATTTTTGAGATACGGACTTAATCGCATTACAAATTTTCTTTTTTTTAAATTTGAGCACTATTTTGTATATGGGCAATTCTCTAGTGTCGAATGTGACATTTCGTACACACTTAAAGTAAAAAAAACTAATGCCAAAACAATTTTTTATTCTGACAAATAGTGGATCTTATATGCTCTTGATGAGCACTATAATTTGGTACTAAGGGTGATTTTGAGCAAGTATTAATTTTCAAGATAATTACAAAAAACCAAGTAGGTCGAACGTGACAAAAAGTGGAAGTTGATTTTGAAATTAACCATTCAATCGCAGATTTTAGCGAAACCTTAAGTGATAAATTATTAAAATTAATTTTAAATTATCAGAAATTGACACATCTTAATAATTTGATTCCAAAATAATGAGTAGTTTATTTTATTTTTTAGTTTTAATCAGGGTCGAACGTGACGTGTCGAACGTGACATTTTTTCCACCATACTTTTTTCTTTTTTTTTTTACTTTTTATGTAATTGAGCATGAATAAAAGAAATAGAAATGATTTTCAATATATTCTATTTATTAATTTTTTGAAAAAATTAACAATATAAAAAAAAAAAAAAAAAAAAAATTCAGAAAAACAAAAATACGTTCGTTCGGCATCGCAGTTTCTACTTTTTAAAGTGCTTTGGCCAGGATTTGCTTACATTTGTAAGGATAGTTTCGATTCCGTCGTTCAAATTTGACTATATTTTCTGTTCTTTTAGTTTTTGTCGTCTATTTTGTTGTCGTACACGATCCAATTTTCGTTTCTTTTCGATCAGACTTTCATGTTCATCATCCAGCCATCTCCTCTTTTGTCTAACACTCTGCATTCTTTAAATGTTTTTCAATTTATAGTTCTCATTCTTTACTTCCTCTCTCCATCGTTTGCATTTTTCGCTGTTTGTTGTACTCATCTATAATCAATAATTATATTTTTAATTTCAATATTCACAACCTGGGATGCAAATTCACTTTAGTTTATTCGAAATTTTTCTTTACCTTTTTATGGTGTCGAACGCTACACACTTTAAATTTAATATATATATTGAACGGATTGATATATTCGTTTAATTTTTTTTTTAATAAATTCGCAATTGAAAACTGTGTTTGCAACTGAATTTTGGTGTTTGTTGCTCATATACATTTGATTTACTGATAACAAAAGCTATTTTTCGGTGTCGAACGTGACATCGAAATATACGATGAAACAAACGAAAAAATTTACCGTTTAGGCTATTGCATCGTTCCTTTTACATTTTTCTCTTACTATTTAAAGGTAAACGAAGATAAAAAAAAAATTTTTTTTATTGCATAGTGTCTCTCTATAAGAACATGAATAAAAACATAATGTGCAATAGAAATGCTCAAAACAGAACTTCTGCACTTGTTCATATATATAAAATTGGTTTATATTAGTTAAATTTAATATATTCGCTATAAAAAAATGTTATAAGACAATGCATTTATTGACTTTGAATTTTTCGGCTGTGGTTGACCTTTCTGGAGAATTGCCCATATACTTTATTGGGTTTGCCACACCTCCTTCTGCCTGTTACATACATTTAACAAAACCATTATACCCTGATTACCCATTTTCAATGGAACAAGTTAAAGAGCTACTGAAGCGCAACGTACAGCTTAAACTATACTATTAATGAGTTCGCCCAGACACAATGAAAAATAGAGATAGAGAAAGAGAGCAAGAGAAATCTTAATTTCTTAATTAGATAATATATACACTGCGCGTCATCAGGTTAGCGCCCCCCCTTACATTCACCGTCAATGCTCAATAAAATCTAAACGATCAGAGCTCAAGCCTTAATTTTTTTTTATATTATTCTACATTCAATTCTCTTTAAAATGAAGTAATAATGGCTTTTGTAGCAATACGGAATAATTTTTAATAAATGTTTTTGTGGCAAGCTACCAAAAATGTGTAACTAAAATCGCGTCATCAGGTTAGCGCCCCCCCCCCCATGAAATCCAATTTAATTAAGTTTTTGACTAACAATGACTACATTTTATTAAATTTTAATCATTTTTAAGTAATATTAGTTATAAATAGTCCAGCTTTTGGTTGCAATTACTTTAAAAATTTGATTAGGAGTTAAATTACGAAGTTATACTCTGAATCTAGACTATCCTGCCATAAAAAAATTGAAAAGACCGGAAGACAAGGAAAAACTTTTGTTAATCTTCTTAAAAATAAGGAAAATAATAAAAAAAAATTAATAGCCGGCAATAATCAAGTGATTTCAAGGATTTTAAGGCCGGGTGACCATGGTGGCCATGCCAGCAGATCACCTTTTTGGCCCTATATCCATGACTTCACGGATCGGGAAAAGGGAATAGGTGCATTACCATGTTGGACAGTCCACTATAGGTCCTGAAAAAGGTTTTTGGAAATGCGGAAATCCCGTTTTTAGCCCGGTTTCAAGAGCTCTTTTCGTTTATGCACAATGTCAAAAATTGAAGCTGGCAAGTGCCGTAATTAGATATTGCTCGCCACACCATAACTCTCTCCACCCGGCTTTGCAACCGGTCCAAGTGTTGTCCAAATGATGTTCTTCTTTGCGTAGGACATGAATATAATAATCAAAGCCATCAGGTCCATCCAAATTAAATTTTTTTCATCTGAAAAGACAACATGTTGCCTTTGGGTAAACCACGTCAATTTTTGACATTGTGCATAAACGAAAAGAGCTCTTGAAACCGGGCTAAAAACGGGATTTCCGCATTTCCAAAAACCTTTTTCAGGACCTATAGTGGACTGTCCAACATGGTAATGCACCTATTCCCTTTTCCCGATCCGTGAAGTCATGGATATAGGGCCAAAAAGGTGATCTGCTGGCATGGCCACCATGGTCACCCGGCCTTAAAATCCTTGAAATCACTTGATTATTGCCGGCTATTAATTTTTTTTTTATTATTTTCCTTATTTTTAAGAAGATTAACAAAAGTTTTTCCTTGTCTTCCGGTCTTTTCAATTTTTTTATGGCAGGATAGTCTAGATTCAGAGTATAACTTCGTAATTTAACTCCTAATCAAATTTTTAAAGTAATTGCAACCAAAAGCTGGACTATTTATAACTAATATTACTTAAAAATGATTAAAATTTAATAAAATGTAGTCATTGTTAGTCAAAAACTTAATTAAATTGGATTTCATGGGGGGGGCGCTAACCTGATGACGCGATTTTAGTTACACATTTTTGGTAGCTTGCCACAAAAACATTTATTAAAAATTATTCCGTATTGCTACAAAAGCCATTATTACTTTATTTTAAAGAGAATTGAATGTAGAATAATATAAAAAAAAAATTAAGGCTCGAGCTCTGATGGTTTAGATTTTATTGAGCATTGACGGTGAATGTAAGGGGGGGCGCTAACCTGATGACGCGCAGTGTATATGAAGTATTTTTTGCGATGCATGAAGTCTACTTGAATGTTCTACCCTAGAACTAGAACTTTGGTTTATCACAATCCCAATGGGGTAAAAGGTGCTTGATGTTGCATATAGACGAAATTTTAGGGGAACACGATTTAGGGACCTGGCGAAAGGAAGAACTGTCCACATCAAATGTCTCTATAAAGCTCTATAGATGAGTTTCCTCTATGAATATTACGAGCTTCAAAAATGTTAATTCACAAGTAAATGAAAGCGTTATAGATCTTTGATCTATTGATTCTAAAATATTGATATTGAAATATATTCATAATAAAAAATTTTATTGCGATCAGAACTTATCCATTAATATTGGAACCCCCCTGGAACTTAAGATCGGATTAAATTTGTTGTAATCTTCTAAACAATTATTATTGGTTAATGCTTTTCCAACTAATGAACGTACTATGTTACTTAAATCAATATGACTCGAAATCCGATTGAAACTTTAAGGTTGACATAATAAAATTTTGTTTGTAAACAAAATCAACAGAATTCCTTTGAAAGGCGAAGGAAAACTGAGTGAAAACGAAGTGCAAGTTCTATGTTCTATGGCAGTGACAGACTAGACCTATAGCTAATGCTTACTCAAATTACAAATCGTATGCCTTTATACTCAAACTTTTTATAGGGCATATGTTCGTAACTAACGTTAAAGTTAAATTAAATTTATTAATTTTTGAAATGAGTCCGCAAATAGTCGAGTTATATATTTAAAGTTTGTGATCAATTTGTCATCTTCCATTAAATTGAAATTTTTTGAGTGTTGTCGAAATTCATAGCGACTTTGTGGAACTAACCCAAATAGTCATCACGCCTCATTCATTCATTGCTACAGGCAGCAACAACTAGTTTTCTCTCTCTCTCTCTCTCTCTCTCTCTCTCTCTCTCTCTCTCTCTCTCTCTCTCTCTCTCTCTCTCTCTCTCTGTCTCTCTCTCTGTCTCTCTCTCTGTCTCTCTCTCTCTGTCTCTCTCTCTCTCTCTCTCTCTCTCTCACTCTCTTTCTCTCACTCACACACAAACACAAACACAAACACGCACACACACACACAAACACATAGCGATACGAGATGTACATTCTGGACCAGAGATTGTATAATTGAAATTGTATAAAATATCACATAATATCATGTATCATATCATATCATATTATACTATCTTCTATAACTAATTCGCATAAAAGCAATGTACCCCGTTAAGCTGTTAGAGTATAGGGTATGCACTTTGCACTCTCTCTCTATCTTTCTCTCTCTTCCTGTTTCTATTTGGCTCTCTCGCCTATTCTAAGAAGATGGAACTGCATTGTTTGTTGTTTACTTTTTTTTTGCCATGCCAACGAAGTTGAATGGAAATCAAACATTTGCATTTGTTTTCCTGTTAAATGTAGGGTGTATTCATTTGCGGATTGACCTGTTGTTAACGGGTATGCCGTTAAAAAAATAGGTTGCCAAATTTGTTGTTGTTGTGGAATACGTTTTGCTTTGGGGCCTTGCAGTATTTTTTTTTTTTTTTTTTTTTTTTTCGTTTGCTCCAAGTACGCAAATTAGTTAAGCCGTATTTTTTTCATTTATTTATACGACAATTGGCAACGATGACAGCACTTGGGTGTGTGCTTTAGATGTAGCCTGTATTGATACACATACATATATATATATATATATATATATATACACATGCACAGTGGCATTCATAAGCAGCAAACAAAAAAGTCATCGCATTTTGTTTCACACATTGTTCTCTTGCTGTTATTGCTTAAGCTGCGGCTGCAAACTTGGCTCACACCCATACTCAGTGAGACACTCACACGAATACTAAAAAATCTGACTCAAAAATAAAAACCACACGCACGCAAGATACTCTCAGAGACACACACACACACGCACGCACACAGAGACAAATACCTGCGCTCACTTTACAATTACTCATGCGCTCGCCGCGCACTGCTTATGGACTGCAAAGCAAAGGAGCCGTGGAAGCGGCAGTGGAAGTGGTAGTGGTAGCGGCGGCGACAGCGACAGAGGAAACGTGCTTGGGCCGTTTTATCGCTCATTTGTTATTATTTTTCAGTTGGCATTTTTAGTTGTTTTTCAACGCGTTCTGTGATCGGCCGCATTTTCTCCGAGCGAGTAAACGTGTATAGACGCTACTTGACGTTGTGTGTGCGTGTGTGTGTATGGTGGTGGGGGTATAAATGATATGAACTTTGAGAATATCGGTTTAATGTATGTCCGTATATATGAACGCGTCGATTTCCGAAGATAAAAGAGCTAGAGAGTTTATTCTTTTTGTGTTACGTCCGTATATTGCACGCGCAGTACGAGTTTGTTTCAGAAATTCGATAGCCCCCACCTCCCCAAATGTGTAAAAAATGTATTTCAAATACTACGTATATACAGTTTGGTTTGACATATTTATATAAATGTCATGATCATAATCTGAAAGTGTGATTACGATTGTTCGTCTAGAAACAGAATTATTTATCAAATAAGTTCTAGCAGCAAAACCCAAGTTGCAGAGCAAGCGAGACAGCAAGACGCCTGTAATGCGTACACACATACATGTCCACAAGCGTATATCAGCGTGTGGCTGCGTGCGAAGCATTCTTGAAATATTATTCGTTCGAAGAAGGGCTCAGTGGATCTCGTAGTCGAGCAGTCTCTAGTATTAGAAATGCGTTTTTTTAAATTGCGGGCGAAGGGGGCGTGACATCCAAAATCTAACATAATCTGCGTATCCATAATATCTATCTAAGTATACAAATTTGAAGTCTCTAGCTAAAACGATGTAGAAGTTACGTCCAAAAAACCAAAAAAAAATGGAAACGAATTTTCGATTTCTTATCGATAATTTGGAAATGTGATGAGTTATCGACAAAACAAAACAAACTCGTACTGCGTAGCTAACATACGAGTATTCATGTAAAATTTCTCTCTAGCTTTTCTAGTTTCCGAAATCTCGACGTTCATACAGACGGACAGACGGACTGACGGACGGACGGACGGACAGACGGACAGGGCCAGATCAACTTATTTTTCGATGCTGATCAAGAATATATATACTTTTGAATTCCCATTTTCAATGGGTTCAGGGTATAATAACAAAATAAACTCGAACTGCGTGACTAACATATGAGTATTCATATGAAATTTCAGCTCTCTAGCTTTTGTATTTTCCGAAATCTCGACGTGATCAAGAATATACAGACAGACGGACAAGGCTATATAAACTTAAATGTTTGTGCTGATCAAGAATATATACTTCGTGGGATATGCGACGTCTCCTTCTTCCGGTTACATACATTTTCACAAAAACATTATACCCTGAATTCCCATTTTCAATGGGTTCAGGGTATAATAAACTGAAAAGAGCAAACAACAGAGAGTATCTATGTGCCAAATTGCAAGTTTCTAGTATTTGAAGTGCGTCTAAAATTTGAAGTCTCTAGCTAAAACGATGTAGAAGTTACGTCCAAAAAACCAAAAAAAATGTAAACGAATTTTCGATTTTGTATCGATAATTTGGAAATGGTATGAGTTATCGAAAAAACAAAATAAACTCGTACTGCGTAGCTAACATACGCATGTTCATGTGAAATTTCAGCTCTCTAGCTTTTGTAGTTTCCGAAATCTCGACGTTCATACGGACGGACGGACGGACCGACGGACGGACGGACAGACGGACAGGGCTCAATCAACTTATTTTTTTATGCTGATCAAGAATATATATACTTTATGGGGTCTGCGACTTCTCCTTCTGCCTATTACATACATTTTCACAAAACCATTATACCCTGAATTCCCATTTTCAATGGGTTCAGGGTATAAAAATTTTGTTAATAATATTTTTTGGTAAGAAAGTTTTCTTTGAGATTCGAGCTTTGCTAACTAAAACCAAATAAGACGCTGTAACAGTGCCCCTTTTGACAAAACTAAAGTAATGACCGAAAAATTCATAATTCAATCTCTCTTCATAGAAATTTTAGTATGCAAACTTTTGTATGCATGCATAGAAAATCGTTTGTATACTCGTATAGTGTGATTTGGCTTCCAAAATCTGAAAATTACATAATCTGCGTATCCATAATATCTATCTAAATAAACAAATTTGAAGTCTCTAGCTGAAACGGTGTAGAAGTTAACGTATTTTCAATTTTTATCGATTTTGGAAATGGGATGAGTTATCGAAAAAACAAAATAAACCCGTACTGCGTAACTAACATACGAGTGTTCATGTGAAATTTCAGCTCTCTAGCTTTTGTAGTTTCCGAAATCTCGACGTTCATACAGACGGACAAACGGACAGACGAACAGACGGACGGACAGGGCTCAATCAACTTATTTTTTTATGCTGATCAAGAATATATATACTTCATGGGGTCTGCGACTTCTCCTCCTGCCTGCTACATACATTTTCACAAAACCATTATACACTGAATTCCCATTTTCAATGGGTTCAGGGTATAATAAATTTAAATATCGAAATAAAGAAAAGATCATAGAGACAGAACATGGTCTTGTCGACTTTCCACATAAGCATGGATAGTGATATTGCTGGCGAGCAGCAACAGACAGCAGCAACAGCAGGTGTCATTATTTCTAACAGACTAAATGTGCTGTGCAACAACAACAACAATCAAATTATGAACAACAATTATAATAATAATCATAATAATAATAATAATAATAATAATAATAATAATAATAATAATAATAATAATAATAATAATAATAATAATAATAATAATAATAATAATAATAATAATAATAATAATAACAACAATAATAATAATAATAATAATAATAAAGAGTCGCAACAAATGTTAGTTGAAAAGGAAAATGAACAGCAATGCTTAAGCTTGAACAACATTAACAAATATTGTGATACGAGTGGCAATGCAACGAACAACGAACAACTCTGGCAGCAGCAACGGCATCAAGGATCATCATCTGCCAGCAATACGCCGTATCGCAGCGCCTCAGCTTTGCGACGTGGCACACAACTTCAGCGGTCTTCGATCCGTTTGCGACAACAACAGGCAAGTGTGGCAAGGCGCAACAACAGCAACAATTGCTGCTGCCGTCGTTGTATTTCTCTTTAAGTGGCTGCTATCGCCAACTGGCTTTATCTAGATATATATATTTATACTATACTAACTAACAAACGCCAACCAGTTAACAGCAAACTAGGCTAATTGGCTGGCTGACGCAGTTACGCGACAACAACAACAACAACAGCTAGAGATTTCTTTGACAAAGACACTTTAATACTCTGAAAAAAGTCAATTAATTTATTATAATAATGAATGACATCGTGCATAAACGAAAAGAACTCTTGAAACCGGGCTAAAAACTGTTTTCCGCATTTCCAAAAACCTTTTTCCGGACCTATAGTGGACTGTCCAACATGGTAATGCACCAATTCACTTTTCCCGATCCGTGAAGTCATGGATATAGGGCCAAAAAGGTGATCTGCTAGCATGGCCACCATGGTCACCCGGCCTTAAAATCCTTGAAATCACTTGATTATTATTTTCCTTATTTTTAAGAAGATTAACAAAAGTTTTTCCTTGCCTTCCTTTTTATGGCAGGATAGTCTAGATTCAGAGTATAACTTCGTAATTTAACTCCTAATCAAATTTTTAAAGTAATTGCAACCAAAAGCTGGACTATTCATAACTAATATTACTTTAAAATGATTAAAATTTAATAAAATGTAGTCATTGTTAGTCAAAAACTTAATTAAATTGAATTTAATGGGGAGTGCGCTAACCTGATGACGCGATTTTAGTTACACATTTTTGGTACCTTTGCACAAAAACATTTTTTTTAATTATTCCGTATTGCTACAAAAGCCATTATTACTTCATTTTAAGGAGAATTGAATGTAGAATAATATAACCTGATGACGCGCAGTGTATATGTATGTATGTATGTATGTATATGTGTGCAAGCGTAGATCAGCGTGTGGCTGCAATCGTACATACATACATATTTGTGCATTGTAAAAGAGTTATGATTTCTAAAAAAACATAAAATGTTAAATAGAATATGTAGATCAAATGCTGAAACTCTCATTACATTCCATTATATATTTTTAGAATTTTAAAACAATTAAAATACCAATGGAAATGCAAGCAACGTTGAGCAATGCAAATCAATTTTCGTATGCGTGTGCACATATACACACAAAATATCTTGGGCCGTTTTCTATGTGTATATTCTAAGAATCACAATTGTTTTTGAGTTGCGTTAGCATCGTCTTTGAATTGTATTTGTATTTTCAGCCACTGCTTTAGTGTTTCTATCGTATATGGCGAATTTCATTCGTTTTCGCTACTCTGCCGCTTAAGTAAGCCGTGGTGTAGATGGCTAGGCAGATGCAACGAATGTTAGGATGTCGCAGGTTCTAGTCTCGCCTAAGCCCTTCATAACTTTTTATTTTTAATTTTATTTTTTTTTTTTTTATTTCTTTCTTTTTTATTATTATTTATTCTTTTGTATTTGAAAGTCAGTTGGTAGTTTATTTTGTTTATTCGATAACTCATCCCATTTCCAAATTAAGAAATCGAAAGTTCGTTTAAATTTTTTTAGGTGTTTTGGGCATAACTCTTACATCGTTTTTAGCTAGAGACTTCAACTTAATATATTTAGATATATATTATGGATACGCAGATACATGAAAACAATATGCCCAACCTATAAATTTTGGGGACCATAACGATAAAAACAAACAGGGAATGAGCAAGTTAATAAAATTTGAATTTTTGTGTTACGCCGATTTGCAATATTTGCTTTATGTCCGATTACGAATGTTCATGATGATAAAGATAATGATGATAATGAAGTTGACAACGGCAACGATGATGATGGTGATGTCATGGTCTATACACTCACAGCAACAACAACCTGAAGTAGAACTATCATTGAGTTGTTATACCCTGTAAATGGCGAGGCAAAGAGGGTGGAATACTATAGAGAGTTTACATAGAGAGTTTACTTCATCTACCAATAGCTGGCCATCTTTGCAAGAATTTAATAATATATGCAAATGTTTACATATTTACAGCATTGGTAAATCGTACTTAGCATAAAGTCAATTTAAAGCAGCCAAAGAAATCGTAGATTGTTTGAACTAGGTAGCTTGACAGTCGAGCAACGTAGGCAAATTTATATTTACTATTCTTACAATTGTTGTTACTTCTATTGTTGTTGTTGGCGGTGTAGCTGTTGCAGTTGTCGGATGATTGATGAGCCACAGCTTTTGCGAGGTTTCGTTTGTTGATCTGTGCGCTTAGGGGCAGATCAAAAAGGGCGCCACGACCCATGTCATGCCACTCTCCTTCCCTTACCTTATTTTAAATTCAATTTCATTAAATTGCGCATCTCAATTTGCGATCAATAGCTGCGTGTGGGCAGTAATATACTCGAATGGCATGGAATATAGGGTATGCTCGCTGCCAGACTTTCAATATAAATTTTTGTTTTGTTTTTGTTCAGGTTTCCTGTTCAATGTCAAACGCGTTTTTTTTATCTTTATCATTTTTATAGTCACGCTAACAGACTAAACTACCCGGTGAGCCCAATCCCTTCTGTCTCCGCTCTCTGCCTCACTATCTAAATTGTAGACGTCTGTATTATATTTGCTGATGTTATTTCTCTTCTTCTTGCACGTATCTCTTCGCGCTTCTCATGCGCTGCGCCTAGTTCAGATTATGCAAGTTCAGCATATTTGATTCTCGCGATTGTTTCTTTCTCTCCTTCTCTTTCATTCTTTCATTCTTTTTTCTCAATCCTCTCTTTTTCTCTTCAGGTGAGTGTGTGTCTTTTGAACGCCATATTTTGTTGCTATTCAATTAAAAAATTGGCAGCAAGGTTCCAACTGAGATTTGGTCAGCTTTATTATCTCAGCCGCTATCGCTCTGTGCCTTTTCTCTCACTCTCTCCCTCCTTCTGTCTGTTTTGGTCAAGTCATGAAGCGGAACCCAAAATCTCAACTTAGACACGCGTCTGCTTGAAATTTAATATTTGTATCTTATCATTATTATTATCATAATTAACATAACTATTCAACTTACTAAATTTTTATTTTGTCTTCTTCAATAGGTTAAATTTATGGCAAAAACAGTTTGCTATAAAACTTTTTTAGATATAAGCGTATATAATAATACCTAAACATATATGCCCTATTCTTGTTATGTACTAGAAACATAAGAATGTTACATAAATATCGTACAGATAATATATACGATAGATCTATTTTCGTATTTCGCAGTACGAGTTTGTTTCAGAAATTCGATAACTTGTATATTTCCAAAGTGATCGATAAAACACTTTATCGGGAACCAGTTATAAAATTATATCTAATTCATCTTTCGAGTTAGAGTCTCCAAGTCTTCTGAATCTATATATATGCAGCATATATACAGCTTTCTTAATTGTTATACCCTGAACCCATTGAAAATGGGAATAATGGTTTTGTGAAAATGTATGTAACAGGCAGAAGGAGCCTTATTGATTGAGACCTGTCCGTCTGTCCATCCGTTCGTCTGTCCGTCCGTCCGTCCGTCCGTCTGTATGAATATCGAGATTTCGGAAACTACAAACGCTAGAGAGCTGAAATCTCACATGAACACTCGCATGTTAGTTACGCAGTACGATTTTGTTTTGTTTTTTCGATAACTCATCCCATTTCCAAATTATCGATAAACATTTTTTGGGCATAACTTCTACACCGTTTTAGCTAGAGACTTCAAATTTTAGACGCACTTCAAATACTAGAAACTTGCAATTTGGCACATAGATACATATAGATACTCTTAATCTACTCTGAAAATTTCATAAAGATCGTCCATCTTTAAATGGAGTTATAAGCGTCAAAAAATCAGCCCAGCCCATCCTTACTTACTTATTTATTTTATCGTGTTCAAACTGCAGACTTGCAAGTACTTTGGAATGTGCCTTTCACAGTTCGACACGCATTGACCTAATGCGAGCCCGAGTATTTGCGAGGCTTCTCTAACCATTTGCCAATGGCTCACGCATTACAACCTCCATCAATTCCCGACCCTTGTGGACAACCCTTTGCCCAGGCAGACTTTACACTCTTGTTGTATTTGATGGTTTTTCGGTGTGTTTGTGGCATATCACACGCAGCTTGTGACAGGTAGCAAGAATTTGATGCATGCACATATAACTTAGTAGGGTATGTCTGCAGTGGTTACTCTTTGTTTTTCTTTTTTTTCTCTTGCATTGGACTTTACAAAAGCGGCTAATTCAATTAGTATAAAGCTGGTGCGCGAAAGCGGATTAAGTGCGCCAGCTGAAACCTCAAAGTTCAACTAACCACGAAGATACCCTTTTGCTCTCACCATCTCTCTGGCTTACTTTTATATATATATATATATATCTCACATACACACACACACACTGTGTCCCTTTTAGGAGCAATTGCGACGTCGACGCGAGGAGGAGGAGCGCATCGCGCAACAGAATGAGTTTCTACGCAACAGTTTGCGTGGCTCACGCAAGCTCAAAGCGCTTCAGGATACGTCCACAGCCATGCCCACGGCCGGTAAAGCGCTAGCCCAGCAGCAACATACGACAGCAACTGCAAAAATTGCTGGCGTCGAGAACAAGGCATATCTGCCGGATGAGGACCTAATGCCAGTGGAACACATCGATGGTAAGTGCCAAAAGCCGAATCGAATGTGAATGGTCAAAAGCTAACAAGCAGCGGCCAAACATTATTCTGTTGTCAACGGATCCATTTCTAGTTGGGCCACACGGCTTTGTACGAATTACATATTGCAAAAAAAAAAAAAAAATAAATAAAATAAAAATAGGTAAGACTGACTAGAAGATATTTATCTTCTTTTATGAGCACATACGCACCCATAAGAACGCGCTTTGCCAACTGAGTAGTTGACGCAGCACTGCGCTTCGGCTGCAGTAAGAGCTATACTATTTTGAACGCCTATAAGTTCTTATAGATGGACAATCTCCTATCTCTCGATAATAAGGAAATGGAACGAGGTATTAAAAAAAATAAAATAAACTCGTACTGCGTGTCTAACACATGTCTATTCATGTCAAAATTCAAAAATGCTCTTTAGCTTTTGTAGTTAATGAAATCTGTGCCTTCATAAGGAAGGACGATTTATTGAACAATTAAGTTTCCATAGTTTGCCCAGACTGCAGCCCCAAGCGTGCTTATGCATGCGTGCGTATGTGCGTGTGTGTTATTTTTTATTTAAACAAAAAATAAGAAAAAACAGAAAATAGAATCCTTGGAATATCAGTCGAGTAGTCGCCCTAGTGGCTTTCATATTTGATGTTGATATAGATATAGCTTGGTTAAACGTACAGCTTTTTGATAACATTTACATATACTTAACATACCATTTAGTCAGAAAAATTTCAGTAACATATATACTTATGATATGAATGAGACAGCAAATATTTTGGATCAAAATAAACACAAAATTTCTATAGATATAGCATTAGGATAGAGAAATTTGATAAAAAGACCAATTTTTCTAATAAATTAAGTTTTTATATCGAATTATTATTGGAAATAAATAGGTCATATTTACACTTAGGTTCTATTAGGAAATCAATCCATTATTCAATTTATTAGTCTATCAATCAAATTAGTCATATGAGCTTTAGTTGAGTTAGAAATCCAATTTCTTTATAATACTATAGCTTAAATTAGATAATATGTGTATATATATTTATATATATAATATATATTATATTGAAAAAGAAACCCGATTTTGTTGGTCATATGAAGGCTTGGCATTATAAAACTTCTATTTGCATTAGGATGAAGTTGGCTAATTTGGCACAACTCTGTTTGCAGGATACGGGGAACTTATTGCAGCGCTAACGCGCCTCCAGAGCCAACTGGCGAAGAGCGGCTTGAGCAACCTGGCTGGTCGAGTGTCGGCGGCGCATAATGTCCTGGCCACCGCCAGTGTGGCCCATGTGCTGGCCGCCAGGAGCGCTGTGCTGCAGCGAAGGCGTCCGCGGGTGGCCGGGCCGGTGCACTCGGGAGCGCTAAGCTTGCAGAAGGGGATTGTGGAGCTGCTCACGCAGTCGAATACTGCGTCGGCCATTGAGCTGGGCAACCTGCTGACCAGCCATGAGATGGAAGGCTTGCTGTTGGCGCACGACCGCATTGCCAGCCATACGGATGCGTCGCCGTCGCCCATGCCAACGCCGACGCCGACCCCGTCTCAAACGCCTACTGCGACAGCCACCACGCTAAGCGGGCCCAGCAGTCCCGTGGCTGGGGCCAAAGCAGCGACAGCAACAAGTAGCAGAACGGCAATGGCGGTACTGCCGCCAGTGGTGCCGTCAGCAGCCTGCTCAGTGGCGCAGCGCGGAGCCATGCCGCTACCAGTGGCAGCGGCCGTGCGCGGTGAGTCGCCTCCAGGCCTGAGTGCTTGCTTTGGCACGCTGAACGATCAGAACGACAACATACGCATCATACAGATCGAGAAGTCGACCGAGCCGCTGGGCGCCACGGTACGCAATGAGGGAGAGGCGGTGGTCATCGGTCGCATCGTGCGGGGCGGAGCCGCCGAGAAGTCCGGCCTGCTGCACGAGGGCGACGAGATACTAGAGGTGAACGGCCAGGAGCTGCGGGGCAAGACGGTAAATGAGGTGTGCGCCCTATTGAGTGCCATGCAGGGCACTCTTACGTTTTTGATTGTGCCCGCTGGCAGTCCGCCACCCGGCGGTGGCATCTGCAGCGGCCTTGGCTTGCATCACGTGGGCGGGATGGTGCATCGCGATACGGCCGTGCTGCACGTGCGAGCACATTTCGATTATGATCCGGAGGATGATCTGTACATACCGTGCAGAGAGCTGGGCATCAGCTTCCAGAAGGGCGATGTGCTACATGTGATATCCCGCGAGGATCCCAACTGGTGGCAAGCGTATCGCGAGGGCGAGGAGGATCAAACTCTGGCCGGCCTCATTCCGAGTCAGTCCTTTCAGCATCAGCGCGAGACCATGAAACTAGCCATTGCCGAGGAGGCGGGCCTGGCACGCTCTCGTAGCAAGGAGGGTAACAGTAGCAAGGGTGCAACGCTGCTCTGCGCTCGCAAGGGACGTAAAAAGAAGAAGAAGGCCAGCTCCGAGGCAGGGTGAGTCCTTCGTTACCAACTACACAACCATGTGTTCAGCACAGAATTTAATCGCACTTTTATGGCATCGCAGCTATCCACTATATGCAACAACTGCGCCCGACGAAACGGATCCCGATGAGATACTCACCTACGAGGAGGTTGCGCTCTATTATCCCCGAGCCACTCACAAGCGCCCAATTGTCCTTATCGGGCCACCCAATATTGGCCGGCACGAGCTACGCCAGCGCCTGATGGCCGACTCCGAACGCTTCTCGGCTGCAGTACCTCGTAAGTAGAAGAGTTAGTCATAGATATGCTGGATGTGAGTGCTCTGCCCCTCTCCCTCTTTCTCTCCCTCTCACAATCACTATCTCTATCTCTATCTTAATTACTATTGCTCTCTCTCTCTCTCGCAGTTTTCTATTTGCTTGAGGAGAAACTTAAACCAGCAGCCAAGGGTAAAGCAGTCGCAACAGATTACCAGCGCATTGCTAGCGTTACCCAAACACTGAGTAAAGCACATCAGTAACACAGAGGATCTCTCGAAAGAATGGGTTTCTGCTTTTTTGCCTCAAAAAGCCTTATTCTTTGCTGACTGTAACATCTCACATATCCGTATAGGATCTATCAAAGGAATGAATCACATTATCATTCCTCTCGTGTTACGTCTTTGCTCAGTGCTGGCTTTTTTACACCTAGCTCCTTCAATACCCTTGTCTAACTCTTTGTCTCCATAGCGATATTCGATTATTTCATTTATTTTTCTTCCACATGTACAGACACATCACGTACCCGACGTGAGGGCGAGGTGCCCGGCGTTGATTATCATTTCATCACGCGACAGGCCTTTGAAGCGGACATTCTGGCGCGTCGCTTTGTCGAGCATGGGGAATACGAGAAAGCCTACTACGGTAAGTGTGCCACGTCCTTCATATGGAATGGATATATTCATGAAATCTCTTCCTTTCCAGGCACCTCACTGGAGGCTATTCGCACAGTCGTTGCCAGTGGTAAGATTTGTGTGCTGAACTTGCACCCTCAGAGCCTGAAGCTGCTGCGTTCCTCTGACCTGAAGCCCTACGTAGTGTTGGTGGCGCCGCCCAGCCTCGACAAACTACGGCAGAAAAAGCTGCGTAATGGCGAGCCGTTCAAGGTATGTTACCGTTATCGTAAATCTCTATACCTCTTGTGAGTTAATCGAGTAGATCTGTTTAACGATCAAAGGATATCTTACATTTCTCTAATATCGAAACCTTCGTAGAGTTGATCGAGAAATCAAAATCGATAAGCGAAATTATTGAAATCATTGCTATTACTCTTTGACAGGAGGAGGAACTGAAGGACATCATCGCCACCGCCCGAGACATGGAGGCTCGCTGGGGTCACCTCTTCGACATGATAATTATCAACAACGACACGGAGCGCGCCTATCACCAGCTGCTGGCAGAGATCAATTCGCTGGAGCGTGAGCCTCAATGGGTGCCCGCTCAGTGGGTGCACAACAATCGCGACGAATCATAATATCCTCAACTGCGACTGCTGCCCCATCTTCAGATCCAGACCCAGTTGCAGCCACAGCCTCAGCGCCAGTCAGCCCTTGCTTTGTAAATACTTTTCAATTCAGCCATGTGATGGTGAAGCAGCTACTGAGTCAGCAGATTAGCGTGATCAGCAAGATTAGCAGATTAGCGGGTCAGCAGATTAACGAGTCAGCGGGTCAAGTCATCCTTTCGTTATCTGTATTATCGGGCGTAAAGTATCGCATATGTATTATAGATTGTGCCCATTTAACTACTTATTTACTTTTTACTTATCCCGCTCACATATACTCGTATTATTTATGAATATGTATACGTATGTGTAGTGTTTTTTGCAATTCATTTGAAGCATTAAAATGAAAATAATTTAAAGCATTCCAATTATTAAATATGTCTATACATATATATAACTATTATTATTGTTTTTTTTTTTTTTTATTTATGTGACTATGTATATTCACAAAAATGGTCATTCAATTTTAACACTGAAACCCCAATATTTTTCCTTTGTGTATCTTCTATTATAAGAAATATTTGTTGAGCACTCCCCTAGTTCGAATTCGATATCGAATTCCAGCTCCAACTCAAAATATTCATTCATATATTATCATAAATTATCAGAACGAAAACAAAGGTTTTTGCTAAGTGCGTGAACGGGAGGAAGCTAGACGTAGCCAATGGAAGTGCAAATGGCATAAGCAAGAAAGTGTTACAATTACGTAATCTAATTACTTTATTTAAATATATATACATACATGTATGTGTTCTGTATGTATTCATATAAATATAGACAAAAATTATATGCAAAGCAAGAAACAAAAACAATTAATTTCTAAAGACAAGCTACAAGACAGAAGCAAATGAAGCGAACGATAGCAAAAGATAATAATAGAAAACAACAGAAACAGCAAATACAACAAAGAAAGGAATCAGAGCGTCATTGCCAAATAAAACAAAACAAAAAATAAAAAATATAATAATTAAATAAAATACCAAGTATGAATATAAAAACAAAAAACATTCCGCCAGCAAGCTAAAAAAAAAATAATAATATGAAATGCATAATGAAACAGCATCTTAAATAGGCATTGTAAAAAAATGAATATAAAAATGAAAAATTAAAAAAAATACATAAAAATAAATATTTGAAGAAATAACTAGGCATTAGGCTAAGCGAAACGCAGAATGAAATAAACAGAAAAAAGCAAACAAAACAATGAAGAGATAAAAATAAAATAAATGTTGTAATTAATTATTTAACTGCGAATAGTAAATTACAAGAAAAAAATATATAAACAAAATAAAATAAAATCGAAAACAAACTAGTTGCGCAATTTTCGGCATATATATAATATAATTTTATTAAGGAAACAACAACATGAAAACAGCCGAAACTAAATGAATTAGCAAACTATGTTACACAATTTTGAATACTTGAAAGATTCTAAAACACTGCAAAGAAAAACAAATAAAAACAACAGAATGAAAATATATATATATAATTTTTTTTTTTTTTTGTGTAGTCAGCAAGGTAGAAAACAAAAATGTGTGTGCAGTATATTTGTTTAAATTTTTATTTATACGTATTGAAAAACAGAAACTCAATAAATATGAAAATTCATTAACTAAACTATAAACTTAGTACTTTAATGTAAGAAAGCGAGCAAGAGCACGAATTAAATCAAATATTATATTTGAATTTCAGTTTATTTAGCGGGATAGCGTTGCCAGAAGCTGCACTCGCAGAGCGCAAATGCAAATGGTGATTAACGACTCGCTTGGCGGAATTGCGCAAGCAGTGTGGCCGTCGTATACATATCCTCTTGCTTCACAAAGCTCACTTACTTGTGTCTTGCCTCCACTCTCTCATTCTACTTCAACTGAGCAGTAGATCTGGGAAATTATCTAGATACTAAATGACATTAAAAAAGACACCAAATTTATAATCAATAATGTTTTAATAGAAAATTTGGACACACACACCTGTTTGTATTGCCACTCATATTTATACGGTGATATATCGATATTGAGAATAAACCATCGATATATCCTACATCACAAAAACCATCGATCATAACGATGGTCACATCGATGGTTTCCCAGCTCTACTGAGCAGATTGTGCGGACGCGTTAGCTCAGTTCGTGAATTAGCGTTGGCTGCCAATTGTTGTTGCCTTTATTTTATTTTATTTTTTTTACTATTTTTTGCGCTTTTCATTAATGTTGTGATATCAACCTGCATTTAGTTTTCGCCAGTGTGTGCATTTGTATGGCCAAATATAATCTTATCGCAAGCATGAGTGGCAGCACTAACTGCTGAGTGAATTCGAACCAGTTGTGTGACAATAACATTGAAGTCGCCTAAGAGAAGCAGCAACTATCAACAAACAAACAAAGAAACAAACGCCGTGTGTTTTTAGTCATCCATCGCCGAAATTGTCCCACCGCGAAATTGAGAGGAGAATGCCTGTGAAGTCCGTGTGCCGCCAGCAGAGCCAGACGCCCGCTCAGCAACTGCAACAGCAGCACCAACGAGACGTCGAAAATGGCCTCTATTCGAATATCCCGTCCGAGCGGCGATCGCAGACGGGACCAGTGCGACCGCCTACGATGCGCCAGGACACTATCGACATGGAGGAGGAGCCACTCAATCACTCCAACTTACAGCCGGAGCCAGAGGATCGCAGAAAATTGCGCCAATTGTTCGAAAAAGTAAGCCAAACGTTCTCTCTTTCTCTCTCTCTCTCTGTCTCTCTCTCTATTTCTGTCTCTCTCTCTCTCTCTTTCCGTCTCTCTCTTTCTGTCTCTTTCTGTCTCTCTCTCTCTCTCTCTGTCTGTCTGTCTGTCTCTCTCTCTCTCTCTCTCTCTCTCTCTCTCTCTCGCTCTCTCAGTGCGTGTGAAAAATTTTGGTGAATCATCAGACCAGTCACCCGTAACCTCTCACCCCACCCCACATCTAATTGGTTATTGTCACGCTTTACATACATACACACATTTTTTGTTTGTTTTCTGCTTTTATGAAAATAATCTGTAGTTCATTCCACAGATAAATGTTTCGAGAAGAACTTCTTAAACGTTGCATTTAAAAGTGGTGCTATTTTATTTTTCACAGCTGTACACATATATTATGTTATATACATATGTATGTACGTTTACACATATACAGGGGTGGTCAAAAGTATTTACACAACACAATATTTTTAGCTTCTGCAACTTCGAAAGCATTTTTTCGTTGTTTCTGCTACTCAAACGCACAAGTAACGGGTTTTTCGTATTCTATGATCTATGCTGAAGCAAACAAAAAAAGAATTAACAAAAATAACTGTCAAATGCCAAAAATAGAGGCATTTGAACTGAAGCTTATGCGTTTGCAAAAGTATTTACACACAATTTTGATGCGTCAGAAGTATTTACACAAGGGAAATAAGCGATTTTTCGGTGACTTGGTGTGACTTAGTGCAGTTTAATTTTTTTCTGGTGCAACAAGTAAACAAAATTGAAAAATTAAAAAGTACAATTACTAAAATGGTGAAGACAACCGAATTATCTGTTGAAACTCGATCAGAGATTGTAGCAAAATTTAAAAGTGGAGTTTCAGCATCAGAATTAGCTAAAAAGTATAAAATTTCTAGAAAAAACCGTTTATAATCTAAAAGATAAAAAGAGACGAATGGAAACTTAAGCAATTTAAAGAGAAGTGGAAGGAAGCCGGTAATGGACGATCGGGAATGTCGAAGATTAATTGGCATAGTCGCAAAAAATCCTTCAATAAGTCCAGTTAAATTGTCTGCAGAATCACAACGGTTGATTGGAAAAAAAGTTAGTGATGCTACAATACGTCGGAGATTAAAGGATATCGACATTCGAACCTACGTAGTACGCAAAACTACATACATTTCCGAAGCTAACAAAGCAAAACGTCTCTCATTTGCATTGGAATACATTCAAAAGCCTAAAGAGTTTTGGAACAATGTTTTATGGACAGATGAGGTTGCTTTTCAGTTCCAGGGCTCGTATTTTAACCAATTTATGCATTTACGAAAAGAGGAAAAGAAAAAAGCAGTTCAACCGATTAATAGATTTGGTGGAGGCACAGTGATGTTCTGGGGATGTATGAGCTATTACGGATTTGGAGACTTCATTCCAATAGAAGGCACTCTCAATCAGTCCGGATATCTTTTGATATTAAACAATCATGCTTTTGCTTCTGGAGACCGGCTATTTCCTATCAGCGAGTGGATTCTGCAACAAGACAATGCTCCATGCCACAAGGGATCAGTGCCAACCAAGTTCTTAAAGGATATAAAAATGGCTGTTCTTCCCTGGCCTGCCCAGAGCCCTGACCTAAATGTTATTGAAAATGTTTGGTCATTCATCAAGGGTCAGAGAACAATCGATAGAACCCGGAAACGCGATGATACGATCAAGGAAGTCAAAGAAATTTGGGAGAAAATGGATATTGACTATGCGCGCCGCTTAGTAGAATCGATTCCAGCCAGATTACAGGCAGTTATTGATGCCAAAGGTGGAATCACGGAATATTAGTTATTAATATTACAAATAAAAAAAAAAATCTGAAATTCCCCCACAAAATCCAAAAAAATATTATAATAAAGTTATGTGTAAATACTTTTGACGTAAAAAAAATGTGTGTAAATACTTTTGCAAACGCATAGGCTTCAATTCAAATGCCTCTATTTTTGGCATTTGACAGTTATTTTTGTTAATTCTTTTTTTGTTTGCTTCAGCATAGATCATAGAATACGAAAAACCCGTTACTTGTGCGTTTGAGTAGCAGAAACAACGAAAAAATGCTTTCGAAGTTGCAGAAGCTAAAAATATTGTGTTGTGTAAATACTTTTGACCACCCCTGTATACGCAAACTCACACACATTAATGCTGCTCAAACTGTTGCTGCCAACGCCGCTGCGACTGCGCGCTATTTCATTCTGCCGTTCCGTTCAGCAAGAAATGGGTGAGGATAGAGCTGAGGGTCGAACAGCTTATCAATGTCACGTCTTCAACACCACCAACAGAGCATTCAGTCAATTTCATACTTTTTCACAATTCGCCTTTAACACTCTGTTGTTTGCTCTTTTCAGTTTATTATACCCTGAACCCATTGAAATTGGGAATTCAGGGTATAATGGTTTTGTGAAAATATATGTAACAGGCAGAAGGAGACTTCGCAGACCCCATAAAGTATATATATTCTTGATCAGCATAAAAAATAAGTTGATTGAGCCCTGTCCGTCTGTCCGTCCGTCCGTCCGTATGAACGTCGAGATTTCGGAAGCTACAAAAGCTAGAGAGCTGAAATTTCACATGAAAACTCGTATGTTAGCTACGCCGTACGAGTTTATTTTGTTTTTTTCGATAACTCATCCCATTTCCAAATTATCAAAAATTCGTTTCCATTTTTTTTGGTTTTTTGGGAATAACTTCTACACCGTTTTAGCTAGAGACTTCAACTTTACATATTTAGATAGATACTATGGATACGCAGATTTTGTAGTTTTGGATGCCAAGCCCCCCCCCCCTTCCCCCGCCCCCAATTTAGAAAAAACGCATTTCAAATACTAGAGACTTGCAATTTGGCACATAGATAGATTTAGATACTCTTAATCTACTCTGAAAAAATGAAGATCGGTTATCTAGAAATGGAGTTATGAGCGTCCAAAGTTCAGCCCAATCCACCCCCAAGCCACGGCAGCAACTGCGCAGTTAGCAGAGCGCGCGCTCATAAACGAGTAAATAAGAAGAGTATCACTTTTTGGCAGGGTTCAGGGTATCTCGTAGTCGAGCCGTCTCGACTAGAGCCTTCTTACTTGTTTTTACTTAACATTGCAGCAGCAACAACAACAACAAGTAGCAGAGAGGAAGGCCAACTAGCGCCTTATCGTATCGCATTCGAATATTATAGGGAGAAAGAACCGGTTTTATATTCTTATACACACACATTCGATCATATACTCTCACATGTGCTCCCATGTACGGTGTTGTTGTATTAGCTTCATTCTTGGCTGTCAAAATGTTGACTTGGCTTAGTCACCTGCTCGAAATTGTTATTGCTATTTCTTTCCTTAGCATTTCTCATTGTTTTCTCCTCAGTACCAGTTGCCGCTCCCCATTCCAACAACAACCTGCTCAAACGCTGTTTAATTGTTTTTAAATTTTAATACCCATTGAGAATGAAAAATCTAGATATGTATATTGTTTTCAATCAAGTGTATGCAACAGATAGAGAGGGACGTAGTATGGGTGTAAGCCTTTATGCAACGTCGGATTTGACTAGTGAATAGTGCAAATGAGAATGGGAGATATTCTTAGAGCTTGCACTTTCAACCTCAAAATAAATCGGATGTGTGCATCATGTGCATATAGTTAGATGTATATTCAGGGTATCTGTTATTCGGACACTCCCGCCTAGAACAATCTTGATATGCTTGGCAGTGTTGCCAACTTTTGTTGAGCAAAAAAATCTACTTTTGGTGGGAACATACTTAAAACAAGTAAGAAAGCTGTATTCGAAACTGTTCGACTACGAAATCCCCTGAGTCCTTCTTCGAACGAATAATATTCCAGAATGCTTCGTTACGATTTTCGACGCGTAAGAAACTATACATGCAAAAACACGAGCACACACACACGCTGTACGCTTGTACGCCTGTATGTGTGTGAGCGGCTTGCTGTCTTGCTGCCTTGCTTACTGCGCCACATGGGTTTCGCTGCAAAAAATTTTTTGTTTAATAATTCTGTTTTTAGACGGGCAATAGTATTCATCTCTTCAGATTATGAATATTCTATTCATATCTATGTGTATGCTAAACTAAACTGAATGTCTCTAGTATTTGAAATGCATTTTTTACACATTTGGGGATGTGGGGGTGAATTGGGGACCGGAATCCAAAATCTGACAAAAACCAAAACTGTATTAAATTAGTATCTACATATATGCAGAAGACGTGGAGACTCTAACTCTAAAGATGAATTGGCTAGAATTTTATAACTGGTCCCCGATAAATTCATTTATCGATAACTTTGCAAATACACAAGTTATCGAATTTCTGAAACAAACTCGTACTGCGCGTGCAATATACGGACCTAACACAAAAAGAATGAACTCTCTAGCTTTTGTATCTTCGGAAATCGACACGTTCATACATACGGACGGACAGACGGACATGGATATATCAACTTTTCTCGCCACCCTGATCAAGAATATATATACTTTATGGGGTCTGCCACGCCTCCTTCTTCCTGTTACATACTTTTAACAAAACCATTAACTTCAGATTTTGTATACCCTGAGCCCATTGAAAATGGGAAATCAGGGGATTTCCCATTTTCAATGGGCTCAGGGTATACAAAATCTGAAGTTTTGTAAAAAACAAGTAAGAAGGCGCTAGTCGATTACGAGATGCCCTGAACCCTGCAAAAAAAGTAATGATCTTCTTCTTTACGCACGTATGAGCCCGCGATCTGCTAACCGCGCAGTTGCTGCCGTGGCTTGTGGGTGGGTTGGTCTGAACTTTGGACGCTTATAACTCCATTTGGAGATGCACGAACTTCATGAAACTTTCGGAATAAATTAAGAGCAAAATGTCAATAAATAATTGCTGAAAATGTAAACTAATCATAATTTGATGATTTCCCTATTATTGAAAGGATACTAACAGGAATAATATTAAGTTAAGCAGTTTACTTAAACTTTTTCTGCTGACTGTAGAAACTAATTTAATGCAATTTCGTTTTGTCAGATTTTGGATTCCGGTCCCCAATTACTTCCCACACCCCAAATGTATAAAAAATTTATTTAAAATACTAGATACTTACAGTTTGGTTTGGCATATATATATTAATGTCATGATAATAATCTGAACATTTGATTACGATTGTCCGTTTATAAACAGAATTATTAATAAATTAAGTTATGACAGCAAAACCCTCGCGGCACAGCAACAAAGGAAACGTGGAGAATCGAAACGAATAATTCTTGGAAAATTATTCGTTCGAAGGAGGGCTCAGTGGATTTCGTAGTCGAGCAGTCTCGACTACAGCTTTCTTACTTGTTTTATTAGGCTCTGTTCCCAAAAAGGGAAGAGTCAATTGGTTTTGTGCAATGTCCGTCTTGCTGTTCGTCCGTCCGTCTGTCCGTATCACGCAATATTTTTCGGTGTTATTAGGGCTACAGGCTTGAAATTTGTAACATATACTTATGTATGCTCCCCAATCATTAAGTGTAAAAATTTTCCCGATCCGCTCACTAGGGGCGTGGCAAATCGGAAAATTCTTGCGCCCGTATGTCAATAATCACACTAGTTGATGAGCTAGAGAGTTGCAATTGAGGATATATCTACGCCCATTGGGGGCGTCGCAAATCGGGAAAAAACGTATCTTCTACACCTTTAAAGCTAGAACGCTTAAATTTTGCATGTGAGTTAATGTTATGAAGATCGATCAACAAGTTATAAATTATACATAAACGCCCATTGGCAAATCGGACCTGAATATATAGTGATTTTTCAAATTGTGCTATATTCTTAACACTATTGACACTAGAGACTTTCAATTTGACATGAATACTCGGGTTGACAACCCAATAAGCTATGGTTGATATATCCACGGCCGCAAGGGGCGTGACAAACCGCTAAAGTTTATATCTCCTATAGTTTCAGAGCAAGAAGCTTCAAAATTGGATGGATAATGGCCGCCTCTATTGGTCATCGATCAAAATAATTTTCTGCCTCTTTGGAGGCGTGGCATAAAACATACCCTGTAATTTCCGCATTTTTTGAGTGTAAACAAGAACGTAAGAACGTTGCAGTTGGGCGTAACCAAATGCGTGATACTCTGTTCCCGTAGGTGCATTTTACTTATTTAATAAGCATTTAATAAAGAAAATATTTGGGATGAGTTATCGAAAAATCAAAACAAACTCGTACTGCGTAAATAACATACGATTATTCATATAGAACTTCAGCTCTCTTGCTTTTGCAGTTTCCGAAATCTCGACGTTCATACGGACGGACGGACGGACGGACGGACAGAAGGACAGGGCTTAATCAACTAATTTTTTTGTGCTAATAAAAAATATTTATACTTTATAGTGTCTGCGACGTCTCCTTCTGCCTGTTACATACATTTTCACAAAGCCATTCTACCCTGAATTCCCATTTTCAATGGGTGCAGGGTATAAAAAACGCATTTCAAATACTGGAGACTTGCAATTGGACAAATAGACACATTTAGAAGCTATTAATAATTATAAGCGTCCAAAGTTCAGCTGAGCATACCCCCTAGCCACGGCGGCCTTAAAAAGGGAAAAAGAGTATATTGGGTTTATGCAATGTCCGTCTTGCTGTTCGTCCGTCCGTCTGTCCGTATGAACGCGATATTTTTCGGCGCTATTAGAGCTAGAGACTTGAAATTTTAAACATATACTCATTTATGCTCCCGAATTATAAAGTGTAAACACTTTCCCGATCCGCCCACTAGGGGCGTGGCAAATCGGAAAACTCTTGCGCCCATAGGCCTGTAATCATATTAGATGATGAGCTAGAGAGTTGCAATTTGGAATGTATACTCGGGGTGACAACCCAAGTTCAAAAAGCTATGGCGGATATATCTACGCCCATTGGGGGCGTGGCAAATCGGGAAAACGTATCTTCTACACCTTTAAAGCTAGAACCCTGAAATTTTGCATGTGAGTTAATGTTATGATTCCAAGAAGATCGATCAAAAAGTTATATGTCTACGCCCATTGGGGGCGTGGCAAATCGGACCGTAATATATAGTGATTTTTCAAATTGTGCTATATTTTGAACACTATTAACACTAGAGACTTGAAATTTTGCATGTGTACTCGGGTTGACAACCCAAGACCAATAAGCTATGGTAGATATATCTACGCCCATTGGGGGCGTAACAAACCGCAAAAGTTTATATCTCCTACAGTTTTAGTGCTAGAATCTTGAAATTTGGATGGTTGAGTTACTAATGTCCTCCTCTATCGATGAACCAAACCCATTTTGGTTCAGCTGACCAGCTGATCAGCAGCTTGTGACAAAACAAAACAATACAATCGCAATTCTTGCTATATGTATACACGCTTGGATGTGTATACACGTACACATACATACATACATATATGCATGCATAGAAAAACTGCTTGCCACACAGCGTGGAAAGCATACAGCAGTTTTAGTTTTCGCTTAATTGCACAATTCATATGAGTATGTTTATAAATTAATTTGCAATCAATTGGCAGCAAGCATTTTATATTAAATATACAAATATAAAAAAATTAAAAAATAATAATTTTTGAAAAAAAGTTTTCTGCGGGATTCGAACCCACGCACCTAAGTATAGCTTGCATAGCACTTCCCACCAGCGCCACTGCCCTGATACGAATCATATTAACTAAAGCCATATAAGGCATTGCTAGAGCGTCTCTGACAAAACTAAAGTAACAATCGAAAAATTGCCAATTCAGTCACAATTCTTAGAATATTCTGGCATGCAAACTTTTGTATGCATACATAGAAAATTGTGTGTATACTCGTGTAGTGTGTACATGTATAAATCTGTATGTATGTATAGAAAAAACGTTTGTTGCTTGCCATCAGTGTTGCCATCTTTTCGCCAAAAAAACAGGACAGTTGACACCAAAAAAAGGACAAAAAAGGCCCAAAATATTTTTGAAAAGGTCAAAAAAAAAAGGATAACATTTTTTCTATTTCTAAAGTATAATTTTATTTTAATTCTCGTTTAAAAGGTATAGCACCTCATAAAAATTTGTTATTTTCGTTGCTATATGTATTTTTTGTGCCAATTTGGCGTACACAATTTTCTGGTAGCTTGTAATTTTGGCAACATTTGCCGTTTCGTTGTAGTCCAAACCTAATCCAAAGATAATATATTTAATTGTATGTAATTGTTAACTAGTAAAACCAACCTAATTGCCAAAATAGAATTTAACGTATCAATATTCAGCTATTCCTTAACTTGGTTTTAACCAAATTGACTTGGCTGAACACCCTTTCCACCTCAGCATTTGACGACACGGCACGGCAATGACAGCAAAGTGATAACAAATGCACCCAGGTCCGAAAAGTTTTTGTTTCCTGCTGAGTCTGTGTGGTTCTGAACTTCAGTCCAGAAAGATACGATACTTTCTTTATCTCTCCATTCTACAAGTTTTATATTTAAACTGCACTTGCAGTATTTGAAAAATGCGTTTGAAACAGGGATACATCGTAAAATATCTTGCAATAAAGCAATATTAAAATATTAAATAATTAAGATGAACCTATGGGCACAGAGTATTTCGCAGTTAGTTGCGCCTAACTGCAACGTTCTTACTTGTTTATTATCGAAAATAACTTTTTTTTATGGGAATTCAGGGTATAATGGTTTTGTGAAAATGTATGTAAAATGCAGAAGGAGACGTCGCAGACCCCATAAAGTATATATTCTTGATCAGTATAAGAAAGTAAGTTGACTGAGCCCTGTCCGTCTGTCCGTCCGTCCGTATTTACGTCGAGATTTCGGAAACTACAAAAGCTAGAGAGAAATTTTACATGAATACTCGTATATTAGTTACGCAGAACGAGTTTATTTTGTTTTTTCGATAACTCATCCCATTTACAAATTATCGATAAAAAATCGAAAGTTTTTTACGTTTTTTTATATATTTAGTTATGAATATGCAGATTTTGTAATTTTTAGATTTTGAATGCCCTCGCCTCCAATATGCAAAAAACGCATTTCAAATGCTAGAGATGCAATTTAGCAAATAGACCCATTTTGATGCTCTTAATATGTTCTGAAAATTGAAGATCGTCAATCTAGAAATGGAGTTATTAGCGTCCAAAGTTCAGCCCAACCCACCCCCAAGCCACGGCAGCAACCGCGCGGTTAGCAAAGCGCCCGCTCATATATGTGCGTAAAGAAGAAGAGTATCACTTTTTTGCAGGGTTGAGGGTATCTTACTTGTTTCAGGTTAGGTTCGATCAAAAACATGATTTATTAAATCTACTAAATACAAAACAACACAACAATGAAAACAATTTTCCACTTTAATCTACATTCTACATACTTTGATTAATATTTTGCATCATTAACACCACAGTTAGACGAAATATTTCGTAATCGAAAAACAATTGAACATTGCACCCGTGGTAAGCAATTTTTGACAAACACAACTTAGCGTAGCATCAGCTGACTTTACAGGCCTGCCAAAAAGCCTGCGATGCACTTATTTTTTTTAAATATAATAATTATATTGGTTAGACATTTCTAAAATGAAATTAAGAAAAAAAAAAGAAGAAAATATAACAAAATAATTTTAGACTTTATGCCGCTAAATCGGCATTTGCGCCCATAGTGCAATGGGCGTAGATATATCCGCCATAGTTTTTATACCCTGAGCCCATTGAAAATGGGAAATCGGGGTATAATGGTTTTGTTAAATGTATGTAACAGGCAGAAGGAGGCGTGGCAGATCATCTTGATCAGGGTGACGAGAAAAGTTGATATAGCCATGTCCGTCTGCCCGTCTGTCTGTATGTCCGTATGCTTGAACGCGTCGATTTCCGAAGATACAAACGCTAGAGAGTTCATTCTTTTTGTGTTAGGTCCGTATATCGCACGCTCACTACGAGTTTGTTTCAGAAATTCGATAAGTTGTGTATTTCCAGAGTTATCGATAAACGAATATATCGAGAATCAGTTATAAAATTATATTTAATTCATCGTTAGAGTTAGAGCCTCCAAGTCCTCTGCATATATATAGATACTAATTTAATACAATTTCGTTTTTTGTCAGATTTCGGATTCCGGTCCCCAATGCGCCCCTACACCCCCGAATGTGTAAAAAATGCATTTCAAATACTAGAGACATGCATTAGCATATAGATATGAACAAAATATTCATAATCTGAAGAGATGAATACGATTGTCCGTCTAGAAACAGAGTTATTAATCAATAAAGTTTTCGCAGCGAAACCCATTATTTTTACACTTTATAATTCGGACAGGCGGACGGGCAGTAAGACGGACAAAATCAATATACTTTTTCCCTTTGAGAATAGAGAGTAAAAAGCCAGAATGTCCGGTGCCCGATGTTTTAAAATTTTTCCCCAATCGGGGGTTTCAAAAAGCCAGATTTGATTTGGTAACACCGATGCTTGGGCGTGTTTTGTGCACTGTTTCTTTCCCTCTCCCTCTATTAGTCCTCTAGTTCATTGGCCTCCGGAAACTATGACAAAAAGAAAGAACATGTAAATTGCGTTTCATCACTTCAGCCTCAAGCCGTTTGCAGTGATTCTTCTTTTGGTATTTCTTTTGCTTCTAGTTCGTGGTAGTATCTGGCATACCTGGTATGTGTTTGGCATAGCAGAGACTATATTGTTGATTTGGCGTTGTTTTCTTTCTCTTTGCCTCTCTCTCTCTCTCTCTCTCTCTCTCTCTCTCTCTCTCTCTCTCTCTCTCTCTCTCTCTCCCCACACCCCTTCTCTTTCTCTCCTCTTTCTTTATTTCTTTTTTGCGAATAGCTAAAACTATATTTTATCATTATCTTATCTATCCCGTGCGGCCAATGTATAACCCCAACCAACGAAATGCCAAACATTTCAATGCCTTGTTCTAATACACACACGCGCTCACATACACACATACATACATACAAACATATAACATTATGTATGGCCTTACATGGTACACATGTAAGTATGTACATACGTATGTATGTATGTATGTATATGGATGCATGTATGACTGAGAGACTAACTGATTGCTAATCGAGTACAGCTGCAATTTGCGACTCAATAAATTGCTCAATATTACGCTTTAACCTTTATTCCCCCTCCCCACTTCTGTCCCCTACATCTCTCTTTCTCTGCGGTCATTTATAATTGCTTGTCGCTTGTGTTTGCTTTGATTCTATATCTCAAACACATCCGACAAATTAGCAATGCAGGTACACACACAAACTAGCGCGCGCGCTCGCCTATGTATGTATGTGTTTAAATACTATAACTAACTATTTCCATTAAGCACACAGAGAACAGAAAACGTTTTGTCATTAAAAATGTATAAATAAATGAGTATTGCCATTTGAGATTAGCAATTTGTAATTTAGAAAGACAGTCACCCAATGAATCGATTTAATATAGAAGCAATGGAAATGAATACGTATTGTTACAACTTTCAACGGATAATTTTAACAGATATTTGCTGTTAGCTCTTAAGAAAAACTCTGCAGGGAGAAATATGAGTTTCAAGTACTATAACTGGATTCTCGGAAAACGAATTGATCTTGTTAAAATACTTTAGGTATACTTACTTCACATTTAAAAACCAATATTTCTGTGTATAGAAAACCTGGCTTGATATGTATGTAATGTCTGTATCATATTGAAAAACGTTTAGACTGTGTAATGGAATCCGCTGAAAAAATGTAAAGTTGACTTCGTTCATATCAGGCGTTACGATTTCCCGTTTGCCAATTGTCTACATTAAAACATTTTAGTGAGAAAACCCTGATTGGTGCCTGCCTGTCCCTCTCTCTCTCTCTCTTCTCGCTATCTCTGATCTCTAGCTCTCCTCTCTCTACCTAGCTCTCTCTCTCTCTCTCTCTCTCTCTCTCTCTCTCTCTCTCTCTCTCTTTCTATCTCCCTTACCCTCTTTCTATCTGTTTGTTTGGACAAGTGTTTGTTAGCCAAGCGTCCGATGTCTGCTGTTTGTGGGATTTGGCCTCAATGCACTTTTGACGTATTTGTCGAATTTTTTTAATCAATTTGGTCATTTGATTACCTAATCTGTGATTTGTGGCGCCTTGTTTTGACCACATTTGGGGTTTGATTTCATGTAACAAATTCAAGTAACAATTGCGCTAATTACACAAACTATTTCCAATTTGAGAGGAGGGAGGAAATGCCGTTTGTGAACTTTTTTTTTGTTTTGTTTATTTGAAATTTGGGAACTGGCTAAGTGAAGAATAACAGACTTCGGAAACTATTAGGAAATCGGAATCGCAGCTTTTGATAGACAGTGGGGTATGCGGGCGTCTAGTTTAGGCTTCAGTAATCCTTGGCCTCTACGAAATCGTCGTTGTTTTCAGAGGGCAGATCGAAATAGAGCTCCTTTGCATTTGCCTTGGTGCTGTTCATTAATTGCAGCCACTGGGCCTCCTTGGCAGTCGGCTGCACTGCATCCTGCAAGTCGTCCAGCACAAGCTTCTTCCTTAATCTCTTGTTGCCCGCATTTGCTGCATGCTTACTGCGGCGCCGCTGCTGTTGGTCCTTACACATCTCTCTGTCACGCAACGTCTGTGAATCCTGCGTCAGCTGCCTGGGAATGATGTTCGCCGCGATGAACAGTCCTGCAAGCGCAGTGTATATAACTATTATGGTGCCCACGCCCGAAGACTCTTGCACCTCGCCCACGTCGTCGTCATGGTAGTCACAATTGCACTGATCCTTCTCCGGGCCCAACCACCAGCCCATCATACTCTTGCACATCTGCCAGAATTGCGTCATATTGAAACGAAATTTGAAAGCAAGGATGAACGAAAAAATTTGGGACTAATGGGAGCTATGGCAATCTTGGATAGATGACAACAATTTAGCAATCACAATATTTCGGTGATCCCCAAAACATGTAAAGTACTGTGCTTCTTGTTGCTGGCCGAAAGAAGCCCAGAGCACACGACTCCGCTGCTGCTGATGCCTTGCTATTTATTTCGAGATATTTTTCGTACAATTTGAGATACTATTACTAGATTAAACTGACACAATTCCCGTAGTGCTCTTTAAAGTATCTCCACCTCGCCTGCTATAATATGTACTTATTGGGATTATATATCAGTATGATATTACGATGTGTGATTGCCTACGATTGTTGCAATATTAGAAAGAATCTGACAGGTCATATTATCCGAGTGAGTTAGCATTTAATGAAAAATGAAAAATATATTTCACTATGAGAGAGACAAGTACTTATGGCTCTTGCTGAGCGTAGGGCCGTTGTTAAGTGAAAGCGAGAAAACTAGTTTCTAGGGTTGGTATGAATTTGATGTACGAGACTATGAATTCGATGAGTCTGACAGGTTATATCTGAAAAGTCAGTGCAAGTTTGTGGAACAACTGCGAGCGTATTGTTACAACGTACGTTAGAAAAGTCACCAGAACCGGGAACCGTTATTCGGTAGAGCATAGAATTATAATAAAAGGATATCGGGTAATACCTAGGCATACATATATATGTATAAATGATGTATAATATATTATATCTGATATATGATTAATTATATTATATAGTACATAACATATTATAATAAATTATAATTCAATAAATGGCATTCAATGTATTATAAATAATATGTGATACATGGTATGTTTATATAATATATTAAAATTTCTTACTAAGAATTTGAATATATAACTTCATTTTAACTGAACCCATTTGAAAATATATTCTTGATTGAGATGAAGAGCTGAGTAAACTAGTTATATCCGTTTAAACTGACACAGTATGATTCTGTATAGTTTGTATTTTCCGCAAAATTCACACAGAAAACCTATTTCACATGCTAGACGCAAATAGTGCATTTAGAATAAAAGCTATTTAATAATTCATTACTTTAATATAGTAAAGCACATACTGCAGAGTATAATACTTATGTATGTATGTGTTGCGTGTATTGATTAAAGTATCAGCTGTTCGCAAGTATCAGATTTAAACCTTGAAAACCTCGAAAATTCCTTGGATATTCCACCAAATCCATAGACTCTTTCACAGGCATAAGTGTTATACTTACTATGCTGAACAATATAAAACTAAATATAATAAACCAGTTAAATAACATTTGAAAATTGACGTGTGAATTGCAGCACGACTTGGATCGCGATGGTTTGATCGACATACATGAGCTAAAGGATCTCATCTCGAGAGGCTGCTGCCACGATATACCCCCTTACATAACCGAGCAAATATTGCGACGTAGTGATACGGACAATAATGGACATCTGGACTTCGAAGAGTTTTATAACATGTCGCTGCATCATAAGTGGATGATACGTAATATGCTTACCCGGTATTGCCGGTATGTGGTGCCACCGCCCCGACCGCTGGAGGGCGACGAGCCAGATGGTGCCTATGAGAAGCAGATGTCCATTTGCCCGCCTCCGCTTACTATGGTTATTTTCTCTATTATTGAGATCATCATGTTTCTTGTAGATGTGATTTACTTTCAGTAAGTCCATTCAGCGCAAGTGTTGTTCATTGTCGCTTGTCAGTTTCAATTTCTCCCAACAGGGACGATCCGAACCATAATCAACGCCTGGGCGAGAGCACCAATGGACCAGCAGCAACACTCTTCATTTATAATCCGTACAAGCGGTATGAATTGTGGCGCTTCCTCAGCTATATGTTCGTGCACGTCGGCATAATGCATCTCATGATGAACCTGATCATACAGATCTTCCTTGGCATAGCCCTGGAGCTGGTGCATCATTGGTGGCGAGTGGCGCTCGTCTACTTGGCCGGCGTGCTAGCTGGCTCTATGGGCACTTCGCTTACCAGTCCACGCATCTTTCTGGCAGGCGCCTCGGGCGGAGTCTATGCTCTAATCACTGCCCACATTGCCACAATCATTATGGTATGTGCCACAGGATGTGCTGACCACAGACCTTTTTAAAACTTTGTGTTTTTTTTATTTACAGAACTATTCGGAAATGGAGTACGCAATTGTGCAGCTGCTTGCCTTCCTTGTGTTCTGCTTCACCGATCTGGGCACGTCAGTATATCGGCATCTGACTGATCAACATGACCAGATTGGATACATTGCGCATTTGTCTGGAGCTCTGGCCGGCCTGCTTGTGGGCATCGGTGTGCTGCGTAACCTGGAGGTGCGTCGCTGGGAGCGCATACTCTGGTGGATAGCTGTCATCTTCTACTTTGCTCTCATGACCACCGGAATCATTGTGCACATTTTTGTGCCCGACTACTTTCCCAAGGCCGAATACAACTGAGATATGAATAGCAAATTAGCTTTAAGTCGCGTAGCCGTAGCTTTAGCCTTAGTCTCAGGTTCTCCATCTACATGTCCAAAGTACAGTTGACTTTGATCATGATCTAGGCTATCCCTTAGCTTGAGTACGCTTCGTTCGATAAGTTTTAATACATGTTTTTCTGCTAGTAGCTTGTTTCGTATTGAGCATTGCCTGTAGTGCATCACCATTTGCCACCCCAATGTATTTACTCCCGCGAGTCACATAAGAAATTGTTTATACACAAACATACATATATACAAATTTAGTATATGTAATTACGTTCACGTACGCATTTAAAACTTTCATGCTTCATTTTGGCAGGTTAACTCGGCGTGACAATGTGCGTTGATGTGTTACACGAATTAAAATCAATTCCATTGCCTTGGACTTCAAACACTATACTCTTAAA
Organism: Drosophila koepferae; assembly: GCA_030914345.1. Lineage (NCBI taxonomy): Eukaryota > Metazoa > Arthropoda > Insecta > Diptera > Drosophilidae > Drosophila > Drosophila koepferae. Next base: position 40,596 of record JAUESR010000114.1, read on the forward strand.
CAAAATACAAGTCCCTTGTCCCTTTTGTAAATACAATTATTACTTTATATTATAATATTCTTTGCTCTTAAAAAAAAAAAAAAAACAATAAAGTTGATTGAAAGTCACCTATCCCTTTATTTGATAGAGTATTTTGTACTTGCTGAACTCATTTCGCATGATATTTTTGAATAAAAAGTATATAAATATGCTAATATACGGCTATATGACCCTACATACTTATTTATTTCTGTATCATTTAAGTTGCATACGCATACTAAGCTGGCACCTTAGCCTATTCCACTTTAAAATCTAAATTAATGTTTACTTTAACTTACAAAACATAATAAATAAATAGTTCATTTATCAAACTAAAAATATAACTTTTCATCGAGCTGCTAAGAAAAATAGTGCGTTTTACATGACATTAGCAAGTCATTCTGCATTGCGATTAAAAGGTATTAAAGGGATTAAAAGATGAAGATACATTTTTTTTGTTCGATATTTGAAAAAGAAAAACTGTATTTCATTTCACAACAGTAATGAATTCATTTTGATTACAAAAATGAAATTAAGTTGAACTTGGTGCGTCCAGGAAGAATAGATTGCGATTGTATTGTTTTGTTATGTCAGAAGCTGCTGATCAGCTGTGAATTTATTTAGGTTTGGCTAACGATTACATGTTATTTTCAAAAAGGACCGAGGCTAACATGCCTGCAAAATTTGGTTGCTTACATTCCAAAAATGCGAAATTTACAGGGTATTTTTCGATATGCCACGCCCCCAAAGAGGCTGAAAAATTATTTTTGGGTCATCGATAGAGGAGGACATTAGTAACTGAACCATCCAAATTTCAGCTTCTAGCTCTAAAACTGTAGGAGATATAAACTTTTGCGGTTTGCCACGCCCCTTGTGGGCGTAGATATATCTACCATAGCTTATTGGTCTTGGGTTGTCAACCCGAGTATACATGCAAAATTTCAAGTATCTAGTGTCAATAGTGTTCAAAATATAGCACAATTTGAAAAATCACTATATATTCAGGTCCGATTTGCCACGCCCCCAATGGGCGTAGACATATAACTTTTTGATCGATCTTCTTAGAATCATAACATTAACTCACATACAATTTCAGCGTTCTAGCTTTAACGGTGGAGAAGATACGTTTTTCCCGATTTGCCACGCCCCCAATGGGCGTAGATATATCCGCCATAGCTTTTTGAACTTGGGTTGTCACCCCGAGTATACATTCCAAATTGCAACTCTCTAGCTCATCATCTAGTATGATAACTTGACTATGGGCGGAAGTTTTCCAATTTGCCACGCCCCTAGTGGGCGGATCGGGAAAATTTCAACACTTTATAATTCGGGAGCATATATGAGTATATGTTTAAAATTTCAAGTCTCTAGCATTAATAGCGCCGAAAAATATTGCGTTCATACGGACAGACGGACGGACAGCAAGACGGACATTGCACAAATCCAATATACTTTTTCCCCTTCGGGAACAAAGTATATAAATAAAAAGATGTAATTTTTAATTAATCTAATTTACAAAAGCAAACAATAATTTTGGATTGTTTATTTTTATGTATTTAACGTTCTTCTAGAGAACATTTTCCATTATGAAAACAATACATATATATATATATATGCTCTATTAGTTAAAATACTATGGGTTTTCACCACAAGGTATTATGTAGCGTGTGATGGTGAATTGAGACTCAGTCTATTTTCTCTCAAAAAACAACTGGGCGTAAGATACGTTAGGAACGTAACTGCACTCACCCATATCCCATTACACCCTGAAGATCACATACTATATATAGAATATGTTGAACATACAGATGTATATCAAATGTTCTCACACATTATACATATACTATATACATACAAATGTATAAAAAGGGAGCGGTAGAAAACCGTTAATTATGCGACTTTCCGGCATCACTCGCCAAAACCGGAAGGAATTTAAGATTGGTTGTCTCGCCCTGGCAGACCTTGGCGACTGTCAGCCAGGCCTGCGGCATCATGTGGTGTAGAATGGACTCGAGGCGATCGACAGGCAAGTAAGCGATCGGCTCCTCGGATTCGTTAAGTATATCATTGTCTGGCACGCCAGGTATGGGCAGTGCTACCGGAATGCAATCCTTCTCTTGATTCATAGCTAGGGCGCGGGTAACGCTCAACAGTTCGTAAGTCAGACCCAAGCGAAATACGCTGAGCTGTTCGCTGTTTTCGTTTATGGCTTGCATAATGTAAGACATCATGTAGGCTGTGTTATTGTGAAAGTTTGGCATCAGCAGCAGCTCCTGCACCGAGCTACAAGCAGCCAACTGACGACTAAGCTCGGCATCCACGTTGACATTGATGAGTTCCACACGTTTCACGCTGCCGCCAGCGGCGAGGCCTTCCATTATCTCATTAATGTTAAACGAGCGGTTGCTGTGGTGATTTTCTAGGCGAAGGTTGCGAAGATTTTTCAGACTCGGCAGCAGTTGTTGGCCGAAAACCGAAACTTTCATGCCACGACAGGAACCCAGCACAAGTGTTTCGAGCTGTTTTAATCCTTGCAGCTGCAGCAGTTCCAACTGAGCCATATTATTAATCCCACGTAAGCTCAGCTCCCGCAACTGCTCCAGACTTTGCAACGGTTGCAGCGAGATAATACCAGCCTTTGGCTCAATCATGCGAATGCGCAGCACACGCAATTCCAACATCTTCTCTAAATTAATCAGATTGAGTGCACGGCTAATACATGTGGTGCGCAGCTCCTGCAGACGTGGAATGCGCTTGATAATCGACTGAATAAACTCTGCCTCGCTTGGATCAGTACGCAGTATGCGCAGCGCCTTCAGCACACGCAAATCTCCCTCCATGCGCATTTTGGGATTATCCATTTTAACGCCCATCATATCCAATTCGTAGGTGCGAAAGCGTGCCATATCACGCAAAAGGAACAACCATTTGGTAATGTGAGTGTCGCGGAGCTTCACCGAGCGCCACACGCTACGATCGCGGGCAACCATAGCCCAAGTCTTGCACACCTGTGACATACGGACACGGTCCTTCGAAAAAAAGAATGCATCAGCTTTTTAAGGTGAATGAATATTGTTAGTTAAAACTTACGTGCATATCCATTGTCTTCATAACGGCTGACATCACCTGACAACTCAAGTTGCCACTTGAAACACATTCAACGAAATTTTGACGTTTCTCTTTAGTCCTAGAAATACGCTTAAGAAAATGTCTTTCGTAGATCTCCAAGTCCGGTTCTCGTGGAATGCTACAAAGAAAAGCCAGCAAGATATAATTATGAAAACCTGTTTTCCTTACAAATCGAATATTATATACAGAATGTTTTTAATTGGTACGATAATTATCAAATAGTCAAATGACCTATACAAACTAGTTATGATAGAATGATTCTACACTTCAATGTTCCTAAGCCTTTCATTCTTCCATATTATTTAATTTAATTCTAATTATTATTTTCCTACAATGATTTTTGTATCCAGATCAGAAAACGATTGAGATAGTGTTAAGATTATTACAATAAAACAAGAACTGAACCGAACTGAACATAGCAGAAGTGATGAAGGGCGTCATATGAGTTTGCCATCGTTTCGGACTCACACTTGTAGACGAGGGCGTGGTGGCTCGCCAGCAACGGCCAGAGCTTTGCGACCGTTAATCACAACAATTTCCAGTGGTTTGGGCGTAATCTTGTTACCGGCACGTCTTGCCGGTGCCTCATCGCTGAGCAACTGGTCGGGTGGCAGTGCACCCGGCAGTTCAATCTCTCCACCGATTTCAAGCAAGGCACCATTGCCATTGCTATTACTATTTCCATTAGCATTTAGATCTGATGACGAGGTCTTCCCTGCATCTGAGGCGGATATGGCATTTGTATTTACAATCTCGTCAATCGGTTCTTGCTGCTTGATGCCATTGGCCTTTCCCAATCCTTTAGCTACCTGCTGCAAATTGGCTACTTTGTTGCCAGGTTTAACGCAATGCTAGATTTTAAAGAGCAAATTTTTTTAGTGTTGTCCAACATTTTCGATGTGCTACTCACCATACAGATGTAACTGTTGACATGAGCTGTTCCCGCAGGAAAAGCCGACTGCTCCTCGTTGATCGGCTTTAGACAATATACACATATCATCATTTTGTCCACAACTGAAGGAACCAGAGCATTTGTCTGCGCGATTCGTTGCTCAGGAGTTGTCTTAACTGATTGTTTTGATTGATGGCTGCCAAGAAAAAATTGTGTCTCTCTTTAAATAAGACAATCGATCTAAACATTATAGCAGTAGCCCACCTTCGTTTGCGTGCGGTGTTGCCAGAGCCAGATCCGCTGCCTGCGCTGTTGTTCCCATTGCTAGCTGCCAAGACACGAGCATTACCCTTGACAGCCATCGTCGAAGTCCAACCCTCTGGCGGAGGGCTAGCTCCCTTTGGTACTTTGGGCTTTGGTACACGTTTGCCTGAGACGAGAGGAACGCTGGACTGCAGCTGGTGGCTGTTGGATTGCGTCTGTTGTTTGGCTGTTCCCGATTTACGGCATGTCGGGGCAGGCTGTGCCTGACGCACCGTCTCGTACTGCTCACCGACGTGCTGCATCTGCCGTTGAAAGCAGAAATTATCAATGGTCAATTCGCCCTTTATCAGTGGAATGATGTCCTCTCGACAGCGCAACTTCTTCCCTTCCGGTGATATAAAGATGACATCGGCCCTTTGACGCGATGTGGATGAATTACTACGCAGAACCAGCTCACGTTTCCAGCCGTACTTGAACGGCAAGCTATAGTATTCATCAGTTGCAGACAGCTTCACTACAGCACCCGAGCGACGCCGAGCTGGAGTCTTTGTCTCGCAGCTGGATGTGATCGATTGGATTGGCTTGTCGGCTTGATTACCTAAAGTGTTAAAAACATTACGTGCACGCGTTACATGTAGTGGCCCATTCGGATTCGAGTCGAACATAGATTTGGAGCGTGCACGCGTTACATGTGGTGACGCATCCGTATTAGGGCTATGTAGAGACTTGGAACGAGTGCGCAAATCGCAGGTCCAATCCTTATCGGAAGACTTCGAGCGCTTTGACGCATTGTCCGGCTTGTCAGGTGTACCCCTCTTAGAGAGGACACGTTTTCGACCGCTTTTGTTTAGCAAAGAGCTAGAAGAGGCATTCGACTCCTCAGCAGCGGAGACAGACGATCTCTTCTTTGAGAACTTGGTCTTCTGTGCAGAAAGGAAAGAGACAGGGAGAAAGAAATAGTGTTAGCAAATGAATAATGTTAGCTGTTTAAAAAACGAAGCCAAAAAGTCCACCTGTGATTCTGATTCAAACTCAGACTCTGATGATATTTCTGAACGTGGACAACTTGTAGCGATTGGCGCTGAATCGTTGTTGTTGTTGACGATGTTGTTGTTGGTTGTCTGCGTAGACTTTAGACTTGAAGTAGTCAAATTTGTAGTAATTGTGAAATCTGCTGCTGTCGTGGTAGCAGGCGTTTTATGTTGGGAAACTGGCGAGAGGGAAGTAGAATCAGAAGACGACGATGATGACAGCGGCGGCTCTTGCTCCTTGTCCTCTCTCGGAAACACGCTCAGCCCAGTGGCACAGATTGCCTTTAGGTCAGTGGGCAGCTGCTACATACAATATACAATATACATACATACAAACAAACATTGATACATTGGTAGATAGATAGATAAAAATTTATAGAAAACAAGACAAATACACGCCGATGTCAAGATATTAAAGAATACACAAATTTGGCACAGCACAAATCTAAACTGGGGAGCAAAGCAGCAGGAGCAACTCCAGCAAAAAACCCACTTGTGCCTGCATCTTGCGTGAACTTTCTTTCGATGCGCACTTACCTGCTGGTCCCCATCCGAATTACTCTCCAAGCTGTGGGTGGATGAAAGATTGGGAAAGGCTCCGCTCCAACCCATCAAAGCCACCTCCTTTGAGTCGCGACGCTGTCTGTTTCTCTTGACCTTACGCTTCTTGGCCTTGCGAGCGTTTGCGGTGTCCGCTAAATGAGGATTCAAGAATTAAAAATTATGAATTGTACTTCGCTTGCCATACCATTCTGATCGGCATCCAGCAGCTTTGACTGCTGTGAGTTGTCAGATTCAATTTCAAATGAGTTCTGCTTATCGATTTCATTGCATTGCGGTCCCTGCCCGATGATCTTCTCAATGTTCGTGTCCAAGTCAGCGCACTTATTGGTACAATCGTCGTTCCCGTTTAAAGATGTCCATCCTGCTTGATTCATTGAACGAACACTATTGCTGCGTTCTTCCAAAGCGTCGTCTGGCGAGCTCATTGTGCGCCTATCGATATTTAAACGCGTCGTTTATGAAATTGGATCAAATTAAGATTTGTTAGTTCTTAAAGCAGGTAGATGACAACGACTCGCCAACGTACCATTCATGCATGTTGCATGTCAGCAACACCATACAGCAGCGGCGTGAAGCAGAACTCGCCAACAAGCATGCAGTACGAAAAGAATCTTAATCTAAGACGAATTAAATGTGTGATAAGCTTTTTATACTCTGTTCCCTTAAAAAGGGAAAAAGAGTATATTGGGTTTGTGCAATGTCCGTCTTGCTGTCCGTCTCTCCGTATGAACGCAATATTTTTCGGCGCTATTAGAGCTGGAGACTTGAAATTGTAAACATATACTCATATATGCTCCCGAATTATAAAGTGTAAACATTTTCACGATCCGCCCACTAGGAGCGTGGCAAATCGGAAAACTCTTGCGCTCATAGGCCAGTAATCATACTAGATGATGAGCTAGAGAGTTGCAATTTGGAATGTATACTCGAGGTGACAACCCAAGCTATGGCGGATATATATACGCCCATTGGGGGCGTGGCAAATCGGACCTGAATATATAGTGATTTGTCAAATTGTGCTACATTTTGAACTCTATTAACACTAGAGACTTGAAATTTTGCATGTATACTCGGGTTGACAACCCAAAATCAATAGACTCTTACAGGGGGCGTGGCAAACCGTAAAAGTTTATATCTCCTACAGTTTTAGAGCTAGAAGCTTGAAAATTGGATGGTTCAGTTACTAATGTCCTCCTCTATCGATGACCCAAAAACAAATTTTCAGCCTCTTTGGGGGCGTGCCATATCGAAAAAGACCCTGTAATTTTCGCATTTTTGGAATGTACGCAACCAAATTTTGCAGGCATGTTAGCCTCGGCTATTTCTAAGAACTGGCCAGCAATTATGCGTCTACGCCCATTGGGGCGTGGCAAATCGGCAAAGAAGTTTGATGTGGCCAACTGCATAATTCATTTATATAATAGCTTAGTATTAATTGCTAAGATGGCAGAAAGCATTTTAACATAATATAACAAGTAAGAAGGCTCTAGTCGAGACGGCTCGACTAGGAGATCCCCTGAACCCTGAAAAAAGTGATGCTCTTCAACTTATTTTTCAATCAATCAACTTATTTTTTTCTGCTGATATATACTTTCTGGGGTCTACGACTTCTCCTTCTGCCTGTTACATACATTTTCACAATACCTTGAATTCCCATTTTTAATGGGTTCAGGGTATAAATAATAATTTTCGTTAACTAAAACCAAATAAAACATTGCTAGAGCGCCTTTTGACAAAACTAAAGTAACGATCGAAAATTCCCAATTCAGTCACAATTCTTAGAATATTCTGGCATGCAAACTTTTGTATGCATACATAGAAAATTGTGTGTATACTCGTATAGTGTGTACATGTGTAAATCTGTATGTATGTACATATGTATGTATAGGAAAAATGTTTGTTGCTTGCCATGTACGTTTGCTAATTGCCGAAATATTTCGTTAATTAAATGTTTATTAAATAAATAAAATGCACCTATGGGAACAGAGTATTTCGCAGTTAGTTGCGCCTAACTGCAACGTTCTTACTTGTTCAAATTGACTACATTAAAGTATTTACAAACTTCTTGAAGTGCGAATAAATGAATTAAAAATATACAGTAGCGAGCAAAAAATGAACGAATGTTTGAAAACTTTGACTTTGACGACGCATAAAAAAAGAACTATACAAGCAAATCAAGAAATCTTTTTTTATTTATTGTTTATTATAGTATTCTTAATAAATAAAATAAAATTGTAAGGAAAAGTGAGGGAAACTCAAAAGAGTTAGAAAGAAACAAGTTAGAAAACTCTAGTCGAGAGTGCTCGACTAGATAATACCCTGAACCCAATGTTAATAAAATAAAATAATAATCCATTACAGATGGCAATCGCAAGTAACAGACTAATCGCATTACAGAACACAATTGAAGTTTCAGTGTTGGATAATGTCTAAAATCTGTTAAACATGTTCCTTTAGTTATTGCACCCACATAAATGAATGATAATCAATCAGACAATTACTGATAAGTGATTGTAAGTTTAGATTTTCGTTGTGTGTAATTATTATACGCCTATTTATCACCATAGCTTGAAAATACATATATTTTTTAAGTGCAGAGAACTACACTATCCGCACTTCAAAATTTGGTGTGTCACGGATATACACGTCCAACGTCGAAGCTTTCCGCAAAACAGTGGATAAGCTTACTGAATTGAAATGTCAATTCTGGCACCACCAGCTTAGGCAGGATAAGCCTTTCACTGTGGTCATCAAGGGAATGCATGCAAACGTGCCGAAGATGCAAATACAGGATGCTATGGCTGAAAAAGGCTTTGAATGTCTTAACATATACTGTCCAAGAAAGACTGATTGGCACAATATTGAAATAGGTGACAATGAAGATGAGGCAACTGTTGATTACAAAACGAGGCAAAATATATTTTTTGTCAACATCAAACAGAGACCGAAAGTAGCGGATGCCCTGAAAATAACCCAATTGGGCAGATTCAGAGTCACAGTAGAGCGTGCTCGACGCAGAAAAGAACTAATACAGTGCCTGAGATGCCACATCTTTGGGCATTCTAAAAATTATTGTGTCAGAGACTCAATATGTGCTAATTGCTCTGGCATGCACGAGACTAGACTCTGCATCAGCGCCAATAAATCGTGCATAAACTGTGGTGGAGAGCATTCTTCAACAGATATGGAGTGTCCAGTAAGGATTGAAAAATTAAGGAAACTAAGAGCCAAATCTAGACTACCTACTGAGGGCAACGCTTTCAACACTTTTCGTAATGCTTCTCGTGGCTTTATCTCATCGGAAGCTATTAGAGGCAAGATGTCGTATGCCGACGTAGCTAGACCTGCAAGATCAACCGGTGCCATTCAGACCAAAGTAAATCATGACATAACGTCTGACAACAGATTCCAAAAACTGGAAAACTCAATTATAGCCATTAACTCTAGAATGGACCAATTGTTCAAATTGGTACAGGAGACTATGGACTCAAATAAGGCATTCAGAGAACTGGTGCAGGTTCTCATCACAAGGATGAATAAATGACGCAACCAATCATAAAAATCGGATTGTGGAACGCTCGGGGACTAGCTAGGGGCTCTGAAGAACTCCGGCTATTTCTGAAGACGTATAATATAGATGTCATGCTTGTCACCGACTCACATCTGCGTGAAGGCCAACGAATCTTCCTTCCTGGATATTCCACTTACCATGCCTTCCATCCTAGTGGTAATTGCAGAGGTGGCGCTACAGTCATTGTGCGCTCCTCCATTTGTCATTGCCCCCAGGCTGCCATCTCCACCGACGACAGACAAGTAGCTATTGTCCAGCTACAGACAACAGAGGGTCCAGTCGCACTCGCAGCAGTATACCTAACACCAGGTCAGCGTTGGATAAGAGCCGAGTTTGATACTCTATTTGCCATGCTCGGCAACAAATTTATTGCAGGCGGTGATTATAACGCCAAGCACGCATGGTGGGGCAACTCAAGAGCCTGTCAAGAGGCAAGGTACTGCAAGAAGCTGTTGCGAATGGTCAGTATCAGATCCTAGCTACGGGTGAACCGACATTCTATTCATATAACCCTCTGGTAGCACCATCTGCACTAGACTTCTTTGTCGTAAACGGATTCAACATAAGGCGACTTAGTGTGTGCACTCTACACGAGCTCTCATCAGATCACATTCCCCTACAAGCTGTCTTGCACTCACGGCTCTGTTCAAGCCACAACGAGGTTGTTTCCTGAGTCGTGGCGCTGATATAGAGGTATTTAAGGCACATCTAATGCAACACATCGATCTAGATATGAACATCCAAGATGCAGACGATATTGACAACGCGATCAACAGCTTTATGGACAACCTGAAACAAGCAGCAATACAAGCTACACCAAGAAACCAACCAGTATACAGACAGCAACAGCTTCCCTCTGTAATAGTTAATCTTATTCATCTCAAACGCAAAGTTAGAAGAGAATATGCCAGAACCGGAGATACACGAATCCAAAGGATCCAATAGTAGACTTGCAAATCGTCTTCAAAAAGTGCTTGCCCGCAGAAAGCAAATAGAAATGGATAACATGTTGGAAAACTTGGGCACTGATGCTTCCACAAACTTCTCTCTCTGGAAAATCACTAGAAAGTATAAATCGCAGATCACACCTAACTCGGCTTTAAGGAACCAGAGCGGAGGTTGGTGCCGTACTCCACAGGAAAAAGCAGAAGTGTTTGCGAATAATCTGGAGCAACGCTTTCGTCCACATAACTTTGCATCGGAAAGACACAGGAGAATAATTGAAGGTTCCCTCGAAACGCCGTTTCAAATGACTCTACCTACTAATCCAGTCACCTTGAATGAAGTAAAGCTTCTTATATCCAAGCTGAAGCCCAAGAAGGCTCCAGGCGAGGACCTCCTTGACAACAGAACTTTACGACTTCTTCCAGATCAAGCTCTACTCCTTCTAGTGCTGATATTTAACGGTATACTGCGAGTAGGATATTTTCCAATAATGTGGAAGTCGGCAAATATTATAATGCTTCTTAAACCCGGAAAACAGCCTACGAACGTGGACTCCTACAGACCTATCAGCCTTCTTCCGGCATTGGGCAAAATGATGGAGAGACTGATACTCAACAGACTCCTCAACATCGAGGCTGTAACTGAGGCGATCCCCAAATTTCAGTTTGGTTTCCGATTGCAACACGGCACCCCAGAACAGCTACACAGATTGGTAAACTTCATATTAGAAGCTCTAGAGAATAAGGAGTATGCAGTCGCCGCATTTCTAGACATCGAACAAGCCTTCGACAGAGTGTGGCACCCTGGGCTTCTTTATAAAGCCAAGCGCCTACTATCACCACAGATATTTGAGATCATAAGGAGTTTTCTCGAAGGGCGTACATTCTGCGTGACGGCCGACGGATACAAGTCCTCCGTTAAAACAATAGCAGCCGGAGTTCCGCAAGGCAGCGTCCTTGGTCCCACCCTTTATTCCATTTTCACTGCGGATATGCCAACCCACACTGCAATCACTGGACTCGGTGCTAGAGACGTGCTAATAGCGACCTACGCGGACGATACCGCGGTGCTCACCAGAAATAGCTGCATTCTACAGGCCACGAGTGCACTCCAACAGTATCTCAACGCATTTCAGGAATGGGCTGAGAAATGGAACATTTGCATAAATGCTGGCAAATGTTCAAACGTAACTTTTACAAACCGCCCGCATAGCTGCCCTGGGGTCAGCTTAAATAGGAAAATACTAAACCACAAGCTAGCGCATAAATACCTCGGTGTGACGCTGGACAGACGCCTTACCTTTAAAAGGCATATTACTGTGCTGCAGCAGTCCTTCAAATCCAAAATCGCTAAAATGTCTTGGCTGCTCGCAGCACGTAATAAACTGTCACTCGACAACAAGGTCAAAATTTATAAAACTATCCTAGCACCTAGCTTGTTCTACGCCATACAGGTGTATGGTATCGCCGCCAAATCGCACCTGAATAAACTGCGTATACTGCAAGCCAAAACTTTGAGGAAGATCACGGGGTCTCCCTGGTACATGAGAACCAGGGATATAGAAAAAGATCTCAAGGTCACAAAAATTGGAGACAAAATCCAGGAAGTGGCCAAAAAGTACCATGATAGGTTAAATTCCCATTCAAATAGCCTGGCCAGGCGCCTAGGTACAGCAGCCCTTAGACGTACATCCACTAGAAGAAGACTAAAACGCCATCACCCTCAAGACCTGCTGGATCGTGTCTTGACTTGAACATTTTTTCATAATACTAATATAATTTCCACAAAATATATATATTTTTTCTCCTTATTTATCCTATGCTAGAATTAGTATAGCTCTAAGTAGTTTTATAAATTTTAATTAATATCCGTTTAGATTAAGTTGCCTAAAAGGTAACGGTACGTTAAGCTGTAAATAAACATTTAATAAAAAAAAAAAAAAAAAAAAAAAAAAAAAAAAAAAAAAAAAATAGCTTGAGAATACAGATATTTTTAAAATCATTACTCAATAGTGATGACACTTTAACTTCTGGATAAATCGGAAAGTATAGATAAGAATGTATGCGTATAACGTTCAAAATGTATGTACATGTATATATACATACATACGTATGTGTGTATGCATTGCAAAAAAAAATAATAATAGATGGCGCTTATATTAGTTGAAATAGCCATAATAAGTTCACTGCTAAAGCGCCATCTAGCAAGCTTAAATTCTTAGACCATGCGAGGCTAGTTTTGAATGTATGTACATGTGTGCATACATATAGGAAAACCGCAGATGTCACGTGCTTTTGTTATTTGGGCAAACTTTCTGTTCATTATTTTCTGTTGACTTAACGGAATAAAATATAATTGAAACAAAAACACTTTCAGAAATGATGCTATTAAATATTTGAAATTATTCACAATTAGTTAAACTACCAACTGACTTTCCAAGGTATCAAATACAAAAGAATAAATAATAATAAATAAAGAAATAATTTAAAAAATAAATAAAAATAAGAATAAGAATAATAAATAAAGAAATAATTTAAAAAATAAATAAAAATAAGAATAAGAAATTATGAAGGGCTTAGGCGAGACTAGAACCTGCGACACCCTAACATTCGTTTCATCTGCCTAGCCATCTACACCACGGCTTACTTAAACGGCAGAGTAGCGAAAACGAATGAAATTCGCCATATACGAAAGAAACACTAAAGCAGTGGCTGAAAATACAAATACAATTCAAACACAATGCTAACGCAATTCAAAAACAATTGTGATTCTTAGAATATGCACGCATGGCAACATAGAAAACGGCCCAACATTGCTCAAAGTAGCTTGCATTTCCATTGTTATTTTAATTGTTTTAAAATTTTTTAAATATATAATGGAATGTAATGAGAGTTTCAGCATATGATCTACGTATTCTATTTAACATTTTACGTTTTTTTTAGAAATCATAACTCTTTTACAATTAGCTTTACATGCACTAATATGTACGATCGCAGCCTCACGCTGATCTACGCTTGTACACATATACATACATATGTATATGTACATACATATGTACGCCTGCAATGCCTCTTGCTGTGTCGCTGCCTTGCTTGCTGCGCCACATGGGTTTTGCTGCGAAAACTTTATAGACTAATAATTCTGTTTCTAGATGGACAATCGTATTGATATGTTCAGATTAAGATTATGATATTCATATCTACATATATGCTAAACCAAACTGCATGTCTCTAGTATTTGAAATGCATTTTTGACACATTTGGGGGTGTGGGGGCGAATCGGGGACCGGAATCCAAAATCTGACAAAAACTTGTATTAAATTAGTATCTATATATATGCAGAAGACTTGGAGACTCTAACTCTAAAGATGAATTAGCTAGAATTTTATAACTGGTCCCCGATAAATTCATTTATCGATAACTTTGCAAATATACAAGTTATCAAATTTCTGAAACAAACTCGTACTGCGCGTGCAATATACGGACCTAACACAAAAAGAATGAACTCTCTAGCTTTTGTATCTTCGGAAATCGACGCGTTCATACATACGGACGGACGGACGGACGGACAGACGGACATGGCTATATCAACTTTTCTCGTCACCCTGATCAAGAATATATATACTTTATGGGGTCTGCCACGCCTCCTTCTGCCTGTTACATACTTTTAACATAACCATTATACCCTGATTTCCCATTTTCAATGGGTTCAGGGTATAAAAACCAAAAAAAACTCACATACATCAATTTTGCACGTTTGAAAAAATGAACGAATTAATACATTTTTAATATATTTTATATAAACCATTATTAAAAAATAACTTGATTTACTCTTTTGAGCATGTTATCAACTAAACTTTCAATATTTTATTTGGAATTTTATCCGATTACGCTTCTACGCGATCCCATAAGCCCTCCATGTGTGTTGGGGCTGCAACGTCCTGTCCCAGATCTGCTATCACGATTAACCAAACATTTTAAATCAGAATGGGGTCGGCACTCATTGTTCGTCACTCCATTATCTGAAAATATTGATTTGCCATCCATTCCTTAACACTTTTAGCCGTATCCTTGGGACTATCACCTTGTTAGATACCAATTTCTTTTCCAGGAAACGCCTATTTCTTTGAAAAATTGAGACGCATACTAAGGAAACCTTTTTTGAGCAGTATACCTTGTATTAAATGCAGAGAACCAGCGGTCATCCATGGGAAAGCATCACAAAGACATTCTGTGGCAATCGCTAAATTTTAGAGCGCACTTACACGAGCATAAAGAAGAAGAAATTAGTTTTTTTTTGCAGGGTTCAGGGTATCTCGTAGTCGAGCCGTCTCGACTAGAGCCTTCTTACTTGTTATACGCATATACATGCATACATACATAAGACTCTCCTATGCACCCAAGGTCAAGCTCAAACGTTTGTTTCATCATGCAGCATGCTTCTTGTAAAGCATCGTCAGATTTGACGAAGGGCAACGATTCGCCGTCCGCTTGAACCGACTTGCGACACGAAGTTTAGCTGCCGCAGGTAGCAATACGAACACTGCGCAAGTGTATGTGTACTTCTTACGCATATGTATGTATGTGCAAAAACAAAAATCAAAAATGGCAACCAGCTCTTCACGAACAGGAGTAATAAAAAAAAATGACAGTGTCCAAGTGTAAAATTCTCGAAATTGTCAAATGCACTCGACGGCCAATGCAAAGGCTTATTCTTTCATAAGCGAATACCGCTAATCGTTAGATTTTGTTTGAATTAATCACTCATACACGCAACTACACTCACACAATTACATATATGTATGCTTAATGCAAATTTTAGCAGACATTAAATAGAATAGAGTTTCTTTTGATTTTGCCTATATATACACATTTCAATAATCATTTATATAAAAATAATGTCATGAATCCAATGCCAAGCTAATGCATGAATATATAACAGCTAAAGCAAACTTAAACATTTAAATTTGGCACGCACTCTTACATGTTTGTATATATACATACATATGTAGATGTGTGTGTCGGTTTGTTACTGTGTTTGACTGGGTGCCGGTGTCTATGCCGGCGTACAGAAATGCATGACAGCTTCGTATAAATACAATACAAAAAAATGCAAGTCAGACATGTCGCACTGGCATTGTCATTTATGGTGGTGAATAAATATTTTCGTTAGCTTATTTTGCAACTTGAATTCGCGCGTGTTTAATGCATGCGTACGAGTACATACATACATACATACATATGTATATATGAAGATTTGTAATTGTGTGCGCACTGACGCTAGCGTCTTTAGCACTTTAAAAAGAACGAGCAACACATTTGCGACACTAGAAACTACATCCAATGAACTAATGAAAATCATAAACTTACCTGTTATAGGACACAAGAGTAAATCACTAGACACTGTCAAATAAAATTGGAGTTCAATAGAAAAAAAAAAACCACAACACGTTCGTTCTGCTGCGAATCACTTAAATTGTGTCAAATTATAAACGATACATTACAAGAAGCAATCGAATGTTACTCAAAATGGCCACCAAATATGTACTCACTATCGTATAGCTCGCTGTCACGGTTAAAAGACTCAATCGAGGCTCGCTGTTATGTTAGCTGTAAAAGAACATAACGCTGACGCACGATTGAGTAACACTACACGAGTACCACGATTGAGTAACACTAGGTTATGCAAAGTGGTCTGTTAAGTTAACAGTGAAACGTCACAGGGGGTCTGACGCGCTTAAGTTTGTATGAAAATTAGTCAATTTTGGCACTGTTAATTATCTTAAAATTAGTAGACTAAATTAAGGCAATTCAAGTTGCAAATTATGAGTTCTATATAGATTCATGATTCTGACAATATAAGGGTTTTTGAAAATTTTGTATTCTAAGCCGTTTTCTAGGCAGTTATTGCTAAAGGTAATTCGATTAACCGCCAATATCTTCGTCTTATATAACGTAAACTTTATTTTAAATGACTTTTTATTACAAAAGTAACTAATTTTAACATATACTAATCGTTTCCCATCAATCCACATCATTACATCTATAATATTCATTCATAATATTAGAAATCTGTTGGCCAAAGATTGGGTGCGGCATTGTTAGCTTCTACCAAGATTTCTGATGACTGTTTCAGCCAGATTATCTGCTTCTTTATAATTCACTACTTATACTCTCAGTCCTTTTGGGTTTTTTAATTAATACATACAATTTATTTTGGTCTTTGAGATTTTTTTCTTGACATGGAAGCAGGTGTGAGCAGCAGCTTACCTGATTGACTTCGACATGTACTCTATTTGAATATTGAATTATATTGATATTTATAAACAATACTAATGGCAAAAATTAAAAAAATCATGCGTTTTGGTCATTTTTTCGGACGTAGTACCCACTTAGGAAGTGCTTTTGCTGCTGCCAAAAGGTCTCCCAGTTTCTTCCATTATCTAATAAGTTTTCGTATTTTAAGTAAATAAAAGTGAGGATTGATCATGATTATGGTTCTTACTATTCGAATTCGTTGCAAAATAACTTATTTTGGTTACTTATGAGCACTAGGTGGATCTCTGCATCAGTGCCCGCCAAGTACCCAATTGAATAACAGAGCACACTTAGGACCCTGTGACGTCACAGGGGGTCTGTTAGTTAACATCAAAAGTAACGGAACTGCTCTTTGCGTAACCTACTGAGTCTTTTAACAGTGCACGAGTACTACTACACCACTGTTAAAAGACTCTGTAGGTTACGCAAAGAGCAGTTCCGTTACTTTTGATGTTAACTAACAGACCCCCCTGTGACGTCACAGGGTCCTAAGTGTGCTCTGTTATTCAATTGGATACTTGGCGGTCACTGAGGTAAGGATCCTCCAAGTGCTCATAAGTAACCAAAATAAGTTGTTTTGAAACGAATTCGAATAGTAAGAACCATAAAAATTATCAATCCTTACTTTTATTTACATACTTAAATTACGAAAACTTATTAGATAATGGAAGAAACTGTGAGGCCTTTTGGCAGCAGCAAAAGCACTTCCTAAATGGTACTACGTCCGAAAAAATGACCAAAACGCATGATTTTTTTAATTTTCCCCATTAGTATTGTTTATAAATATCAATATAATTCAATATTCAAATAGAGTACATGTTGAAGTCATATCAGGTAAGCTGCTGCTCACACCTGCTTCCATGTCAAGAAAAAAAGCCCAAAGACCGAAATAAAATGTATGTATTAATTAAGAAACCCAAAAAAGACTGACAGTATAAGTAGTCAAACATACAGAAATAGATAATCTGGCTGAACAAGCCATCAGAAATATTGGTAGGAGCTAACAATGCCGCACCTAATCTTTGGCCAACAAATTTCTAATATGATGAATGAATATGATAGATGTAGTGATGTGGATTGATGGGAAACGATTAGTATATGTTAATACTAGTTACTTTTGTAATAAAAAGTCATTTAAAATAAAGTCTAAGTTATATTAGACGAATATATTGACGGTTAATCAAATTACCTTCAGCAATAACTGCCTAGAAAACGGCTTAAAATACAACATTTTCAAAAACCCTTATATTGTCAGATTCATGAATCTATATAGAACTCATAATTTGCCACTTAAATCGCCTTAATTTAGTCTACTAGTTTTAAGATAGTTAACAGTGCCAAAATTGACTAATTTTCATACAAACTTAGGCGCGTCAGACCCCCTGTGACGTTTCACTGTTAACTTAACAGACCGCTTTGCATAACCACTAACCATACAACACATAGACTGGACAACTGGTACAAGTTAATGTGCACACTTATTTTTTGACATTAGAACCCCATCAACTTCGTATTTGCTCGGGTTTTTACTTTTAGGGTCGGGAGAAAAAATTTTCTGATGGCAAAATCATTCCGCTTCGAGCGCTCGACGGCGATGGTCGATTTTCAAAAAAGGCGTGACATGTGCCGCTTTTTCCCTTGCTCTCTTTCTCTTTCTGCCCTATGCTTTTTACTCTCTGCTCTCTTCTCACAAAAATATATGTATGCTGGCACAAACAGCAAGCAGCTCACAAAAATTGAAATTTCTTCTCGACGCGATCCCATTGGTTCCCTTCTGAGCGAAGGGTATACCGAATTCTTAAACGGCTTTGCCATGCTCATGCAAAACGTTAGCGTTTTCATGATTATTTGTGGAAAGGGTATGAAAGTGTGACGTGCATAACGAATATTATTTCCCGATGACCATACACGCACACATTTACACTTCCTCGCTATATGTGTAGGCATTTATGTGCCTGTGTGCGATATTCTTGCTGCCTGTAGTACTATTAGCACTGTTAAAAGACTCAGTAGGTTACGCAAAGAGCAGTTCCGTTACTTTTGATGTTAACTAACAGACCCCCTGTGACGTCACAGGGTCCTAAGTGTGCTCTGTTATTCAATTGGGTACTTGGCGGGCACTGATGCAGAGATCCACCTAGTGCTCATAAGTAACCAAAATAAGTTATTTTGCAACGAATTCGAATAGTAAGAACCATAATCATGATCAATCCTCACTTTTATTTACTTAAAATACGAAAACTTATTGGATAATGGAAGAAACTGGGAGACCTTTTGGCAGCAGCAAAAGCACTTCCTAAGTGGGTACTACGTCCGAAAAAATGACCAAAACGCATGATTTTTTTAATTTTTGCCATTAGTATTGTTCATAAATATCAATATAATTCAATTTTCAAATAGAGTACATGTCGAAGTCATATCAGGTAAGCTGCTGCTCACACCTGCTTCCATGTCAAAAAAAAAAGCCCAAAGACCGAAATAAAATGTATGTATTAATTAAAAAACCCAAAAAGGACTGAGAGTATAAGTAGTCAAATATAAAGAAGCAGATAATCTAGCTGAAACAGTCATCAGAAATCTTGGTAGAAGCTAACAATGCCGCACCCAATCATTGGCCAACAGATTTCTAATATTATGAATGAATATTATAGATGTAATGATGTGGATTGATGGGAAACGATTAGTATATGTTAAAATTAGTTACTTTTGTAATAAAAAGTCATTTAAAATAAAGTTTAAGTTATATAAGACGAAGATATTGGCGGTTAATCGAATTACCTTCAGCAATAACTGTCTAGAAAACGGCTTAGAATACAACATTTTCAAAACCCCTATATTGTCAGATTCGTGAATCTATATAGAACTTAAAATTGGCAACTTGAATCGCCTTAATTAAGTCTACTAGTTTTAAGATAGTTAACAGTGCCAAAATTGCCTAATTTTCATACAAACTTAAGCGCGCCAGACCCCCTGTGACGTTTCACTGTTAACTTAACAGACCGCTTTGCATAACCTAGTGTTACTCAATCGTGTACTATTAGAACCCCAGCAGTTGATGTTCGTTCGGTTGGGTAGCTGATGTGAGCATGCATACACACACACATTTACACTTCCTCGCAATATGTGTAGGCATTTATGTGCCTGTGTGCGATACACTTGCTGCATGTAGCAATTCTAATTTCCCAGCGATTGCGTTTGGTAAATATTGTGAGACTACACGCACACATACATACATATGTGTACGTCTGTGATGTGATAATCACAATCGTCGAGTATCACTTGTACAGCCATTTGAATGAATGCTCTGCCTGGTAGAGGTGCCAAACTATCGATGGTGGGCGCCATCGATTGTGGACGATAGTATATTTTCAAACATCGATGGTGGTCGATAGTATCATCGATATTGGTCGATAGTCGCAATAAAATAAACAGTGATTGAAAATCATTGATATTTGTGAGAAAAAACAAATAATTTCAATTTTATTTTAATTCATAAGGAACACTTTAAAACAACTATATATTTTCGCAAGTGTGACTGATTTACATTTGGAAAAAAAGAGTAAGAGTACAGGCTATGAGTCTTTTCTGCCAAAATATAGAACTTATAAGTTCAAGGAACATTGCTTACATTTTATAAAATTATATTTTAAGGGAAAAGCTAAGAATACAAAACCCTTATAAAAGACTTAGAAGCTAAAACTTGAAAACTATAATATGATTTATTTATTATAACGAAAGATTTTTGTTTAAAAACAACGAAACGTTCACATTTTCTATCGTCCGACTATCGTCCAACTTAACCATCGATAGTTCAGTAGCTCGATAGTGCCCTACCATCGATGGTGACGATAGTGCCATCGATAGTTTGGCACCTCTACTGCCTGGGGCATTTGCATTTTTCGAGCATGGGTCTCGAGCATGGTGTCTCCTTCTTAGTAAAAGTATGCCGAACTCTTAAAAAGGTTTGACATTCTCATGCAAAATTGTAGTTTTTTCGTAATTTTATTTATTTATTTATTTAGATCTAGCTTATAATTAAAATCATATGCTAGTGTTTTTATACTTTGTTACAAAGGGAAAAAAGTATATTGGGTTTGTGCAATGTCCGTCTTGCTGTCCGTCCGTCCGTCTGTCCTGTACTGAGCTAACACAAAAGAAATGAACTCTCTAGCTTATGTATCTTCGGAAATCGACGCGTTCATACATACAGACGGACAGACGGACGGACAGGGCTCAGTCAACTTATTTTTTTCTGCTGGTCAAGAATATAGTATATACTTTGTGGGGTCTGCGACTTCTCCTTCTGCCTGTTACATACATTTTCACAAAACCATTATACCCTGAATTCCCATTTTATAAAAAGCCCAAGTGGAAAACACTATTACACAAGTGAGTAGACTGACAGACAAATAAAACAAGAATCTTGAAATGGTCGGGTCCACTATATAGCGGGAATACTGCTCTAAAGTTTTACTATACCACTGCACGAAATAAGCTGTGAGCCACTGTATGTACATATATACTTTTATGTTTCTGTATTAGTAAAATTTGCTGACTATTTCTAGCTAGCACACGTACAGGCCGCAATTGTATCCTTATCTCACTCAGCAAGGATTCAGGATGTTAATCGGGCTTTGCGACCACGTTTGAGTAATTGAAATTTATTGAATTATTGAAGACGGACGAGTGGGTGTGAATCGTATTGACATTTGCACCGCTTGCTCAGTTGGCTCAGGCCAGTGGGCACGTTAAATCGATTTTTTAGCAGCTGCAGACTCTGCAGACTACACAGCCTTTGGTTGCGGAGTCGCGTGTGGTCGTGTGGCAGTTGTTTGTTGACTTTAGTGTCTTATCGGCCACGCACACGTGCCACAGCAGCCCCTTCCTTTTACATACACACACGCAAGCTACTGCAGCCGAATGATAACAAAATTAGCCACCAAACTGCTGCTAATTTGATTTTGATGCTGTTTGGCTGTTGACGGCTGACTCCTTGGGGCGTCTGTCATTTGATTGCCTCAAATCCGCTTAGCTGGTGCCAGTTGAGGGTTGCTGCCTGCTGACTGCTAACTGCTGGCTGTTGCTTTTTTATACCCTGAACCCATTGAAAATGGTAATTCAGGGTATAATGGTTTTATGAAAATGTATGTAGCATGCAGAAGGAGACGTCGTAGACCCTATAAAGTAAATAAATATAAAGTATACTTATATTCTTGATCAGCATAAAAAAAAAAAGTATAGACCGTCTTTCCGTCAGTCCGTCCGTCCGTCCGTCCGTCCGTCCGTATGAACGTCGAGATTTCGGAAACTACAAAAGCTGGAAAGCTGAAGTTCTACATGAATACTCGTATGATAGTGAAGCAGTGCGAGTTTATTTTGATTTTTATTTATTTATTTTTTTTTTTCGATAACTCATCCCATTTCCTAATTATCGATAAAAATAGAAAATTCGTTTACTTTTGTACGTTTTTTGAGCGTAACTTCTACACAGTTTGAGCTAGAGACTTCAAATTTATTTATTCAGATAGATATTTTGGATATGATGATTCTGTAATTTTCAGATTTTTAATGCAACGCATTTCAAATACTAGAGGGTTGTAATTTGACAAATACAAAGTTTTATGAAGATCGTCCATCTAGAAATGGAGTTATACGCGTATAGCCAAAACTACCCCCAAGCCACTGCAGCAACTTCGGGCTTAGCCGAGCGTGCGCTTATACGTGCGTAAAAAAGAGTTTTTTTTTTTTTTTTTTTTTTTGCAGGGTTCAGGGTATCTCGTTGTCGAGCAGTCTCGACTAGAGCCTTATTACTTGTTATTGTTGAATGTTGGTTGTTGCTGTGCCTCGCCTTCTGTGAGCTGGATTATGCACGGGTTCTCATGGCCAAGTGGCTAACTGAGTGTCCTAATCCCAAACTGATGATCATTTTGAAGTTATTCGAACTGACATCACTAATATTGCTCATGAATATATAATGAGATTAATAAATTGATGATAAAGCTCAGCAGGGCTTGATGATATTATAGTAGTAAAATTGTTAATAGTATGAATAGTATTGCAGCATAAGTTGTAGAAGTAGTTGTAGTAGTAGTAGTTGTATTAGTAGCAGTAAGCCAGTATTGCTGGTAGAATTAGTAGAACTAATAAAAAAGTTGTAGTAGAACTTGTAGTAGAATAAGTAATGATAGAAGTAGTAAGTAGTAGTAAATTAAGTACGGATGATTAAATTAAAAGTAAGTAGTAGTAAATTAAGTACGGATGATTAAATTAAAAGTAATACTAGAAGGAAGTTTTAGCAGAAAATGCAATGGTGTGGAAGCAATAGTAAGAGAAAATAGTAGTAGTTGTAGTAAAATTACTATTTATTACAAAATTAGTAGAGGTCATAGTACTTCGTGGTATTTGAAGGAGCTGTAGTAGTAGAAGAAGTAATAATCATTAAAAAAGGAATAGTAGTAGAAGATATAATAGTTATAGAAGATGCAATAGTAATAGATGAAGAACCATCAGTGCTATAAAGAGAGTAAAGAGGAGTAGTAGTAGAAGTCATAATAATAGGAGAAACAGCCGTAGAAACACGTAACAAGGCTCTGGTTTGGATGGGAATTTAATCTTTCTTGATATTTTTTGGCCTCTTCCTGGGTTTTGTCACCAATTAGTAACCTTGAGATCTCTTTCTATATCTCTGGTTCTCATGTACCAAGAAGCCCCTGTGATTTTCCTCAATGTCTTAGCTTGAAGTACACGCAGTTTATTCAAGTGCGTTTTGGCGGCGATAGAACAAGCAAGAAGCTAGGATTGTCTTGTATA
Source organism: Drosophila koepferae (assembly GCA_030914345.1). Taxonomy (NCBI): domain Eukaryota; kingdom Metazoa; phylum Arthropoda; class Insecta; order Diptera; family Drosophilidae; genus Drosophila; species Drosophila koepferae. The sequence continues at coordinate 64,137 of JAUESR010000114.1, forward strand.
TTTTAACTATCTTGTCCAGTGACAGCTTATTACGCGCTGCGTGTAGCCCACTGTTAAAAGACTCTGTGTTACTCAATCGTGGGCCACACATATGAGTTCACACACACACACACACACTTGAGCACTCGCACTTCAATCACGATTGAGTAACAGAGTCTTTTAACAGTGCACTTCAATACGGCGATAGCAACAACAGCCGCAGGAATCGAGAACACGCAACCGACGGGCCGGATGCTTGGCAACAAACCCAGGGGTGGGTCAGTAAAAGAGGTTGGTCAGGAGGAGGTAAGAGAGGAGGGCGGGGCATGGTCATGTATCTGATTCACTTTATTATTATTTCGTTGAGGCGGCCATCAGAACTTTGGTACCAGAACTTGAACATGAGTGCAATTTAATGTATCATATTTTGTGCAACTTAAGTGGTGACTGCGTATACATATTGCAAGAATTGCGATTGTATTGTTTTGTTTTGTCACAAGCTGCTGATCACCTGATCAGTTGACCAGCTGAAAATTACAATAAATAAATTACGATAAAGGAGGACATTAGTAACTCAACCATTCAATTTTCAGAGCTTCTAGCTCTAAAACTGTAGGAGATATAAACTTTTGCGGTTTGCCACGCCCCCTGTAGGCGTAGATATGTCTACCATAGCTTATTGATCTTGGGTTGTCAACCCGAGTACACATGCAAAATTTCAAGTCTCTAGCTCATCATCTAGTATGATAACCTATGGGCGCAAGAGTTTTCCGATTTGTCACGCCCCTAGTGGGCGTTCCTTTTGGGAACAGAGTATAACCATCAAACTTAAAAACGGACATGACTATTTAATAAAGCTAAACGAATTTCGTAGTATCCTCTACCCTGAAGTAAAACAACACATGGAAAACCTGACTCGTAAACGTACAGAAAAACTAAACGAATCCAGGACCCCCTCACTGCATCTCCGGGCGACTTGATTTTTAGGAAGGAGAATAGAAGAAACAAAATAACACCTCGTTTTAGCAAACAAAAAAAATTAATATCTAAAAGTTTATTTTTTAAGCACTGGCTGCTAGGGCCTTCAGCTTTAACTTAACCTATGGGTTTACATATATGTACATATTTACATTGAATTTTTGTTGGGGACTAAATGAAGTGGTATATATTGGTTATTTGATTATTAAGCATATGTTTTTTTTGGGGTTGGGTTGGAGAGTAAGGATATGGGGCAACTGTTGTGGAAGATTTGGGTTTTAAGGTGGGAAGTTGCGGGACAGTTAATGAAAATAAGTTGTATGGTGAGGTCTGTTGTGGTGTTGCAGTTGGGACATGGGGTTATGTTGTCCGGGCTGATATATTGTTGTTTTGTGAGTCTTGTGTGTCCTAGTCGGAGTCTTAGTAATTTTATTTGGTCGGTGCGTGTTATAATTTCTTGTTTTATATTTTTTAAGTAATACGTTGTGTGTGTCAGGTTGTTAAGTTGTTGATACCAACTGTTGCACTCTTCCATATTTTGGTATAGTTTTTTCGATAACTCATTGGCAAAGAATTTGTTGATATCTTTGGATTTGTAGTTAGGGGTGTAGTGGAGAGGCATTTTGGCTGTGGATTTGGCCGTAATGTCGGCAAGTTCGTTCCCACCGATGCAACAGTGGCTGGGTACCCAGAATAGCTTTATTTTGGGGGCAGATTTTGTCAGGAGAGTTCTTATCGTTACGGGATATAAGTTGTTGTTGTTGGTGTTGGAGATGGATTTTAGGGACGAGAGGGAGTCTGAGCAAATTATGTATTTCCCTGTTCTTTTTTTTTATACCCTGAACCCATTGAAAATGGGAATTCAGGGTATAATGGTTTTGTGAAAATGTATGTAACAGGCAGAAGGAGAAGTCGCGGACCCCATAAAGTATATATATTCTTGATCAGCATAAAAAAATAAGTTGATTGAGCCCTGTCCGTCTGTCCGTCCGTCCGTCCGCCTGTCCGTCCATCCGTCCGTATGAACGTTGAGATTTCGGAAACTACAAAAGCTAGAGAGTTGAAATTTCACATGAACACTCGTATGTTAGTTACGCAGTACGAGTTTGTTTTGTTTTTTCGATAACTCATCCCATTTTCAAATTATCGATAAATCGGAAATTCGTTTACATTTTTAAGGTTTTTTGGGCATAACTTCTTCATCGTTTTAGCTAGAGACTTAAAATTTGTATACTTATTAGATATTATGGATACGCAGATTATGTAACAGATTTTTCAGATTTTAGATGCCACGCCCCCTTCGCCCCCAATTAAAAAAACCCCATTTCAAATACTGGAGACTTGCAATTTGGCACATAGATAGATTTATATACTCTTAATCTACTTTAAAAATTTCATAAAGATAGTCCATCCAGAAATGGACTTTAGCCCAACCCACCCCCAAGCCACGGCAGCAACTGCGCGGTTAGCAGAGCGCGCGCTCATAAGTGCGTAAAGAAGAAGAGTATCACTTTTTTTTGCAGGGTTCAGGGTATCTCGTAGTCGAACCGTCTCGACTAGAGCCTTCTTAATTTTTATACTCTGAACCCATTGAAAATGGGAAATCAGGGAATAATTGTTTTGTTAAATGTATGTAACAGGCAGAAGGAGGCATAAAAATATATATTCTTGATCAGGGTGACGAGAAAAGTTTATATAGCCATGTCTGTCTGTCCGTCCGTCCGTCCGTATGTATGAACGCGTCGATTTCCGAAGATACAAAAGCTAGAGAGTTCATTCTTTTTGTGTTAAGTCCGTATATTGCACGAGCAGTACGAGTTTGTTTCAGAAATTCGATAACTTGTATATTTGCAAAGTTATCGATAAATGAATTTATCGGTGACCAGTTATAAAATTCTAGCAAATTCATCTTTAGAGTTAGAGTCTCCAAGTCTTCTGCATATATATAGATACTAATTTAATACAATTTCGGTTTTTGTCAGATTTTGGATTCCCCGATTCGCCCCCACACCCCCAAATGTGTAAAAAATGCATTTCAAATACTAGAGACATGCAGTTTGGTTTAGCATATAGATATGAATATCATAATCATAATCTGAAGAGATCAATACGATTGTCCGTCTGGAAACAGATTTATTAATCATTAAAGTTTTTGCAGCAAAGCCCATGTAGCGCAGCAACAAAGGCAGCGAGACAGCAAGCCGCCTGCTTTGCTTACACACATACATGCTTACAAACGTAGATCAGCGTGTGTATGTGCTCGTGTGTTTGCATGTATAGTTTCTTACGCGTGGAGATTCGAAACGAAGCATTCTTGGAATATTATTCGTTCGAAGAAGGGCTCAGGGGATTTCGAAGTCGAGCAGTCTCGACTACAGCTTTCTTACTTGTTTTTATACCCTGAGCCCATTGAAAATGGGAAATCAGGGTATAATGGTTTTGTTAAATGTATGTAACAGGCAGAAGGAGGCGTGGCAGACCCCATAAAGTATATATATTCTTGATCAGCATAAAAAAATAAGTTGATCTAGCCCTGTCCGTCTGTCCGTCCGTCCGTCCGTCCGTCCGTCCGTCCGTCCGTCCGTCCGTCCGTCCGTCCGTATGTATGAACGCGTCGATTTCCGAAGATACAAAAGCTAGAGAGTTCATTCTTTTTGTGTTAGGTTCGTATATTGCACGCGCAGTACGAGTTTGTTTCAGAAATTCGATAACTTGTATATTTGCAAAGTTATCGATAAACGAACTTATCGGGAACCTGTTATAAAATTCTAGCTAATTCATTTTTAGAGTTAGAGTCTCCAAGTCTTCTGCATATATATAGATACTAATTTATTACAATTTCGGTTTTTGTCAGATTTTTGATTCAAGTCCCCACTTCGCCCCACCACTCCCAATTGTGAGAAAATGCATTTCAAATACTAGAGACATGCAGTTTGGTTTTGCATATAGATATGAATATCATAATCATAATCTGAAGAAATCAATACGATTGTCCATCTAGAAACAGAATTATTAATCATCAAAGTTTTCTCATCAAAACCCATGCGACGCAGCAACAAAGGCAGAGAGACAGCAAGACGCTTGCAATGCTTACACACATGCATACACACATACATGCCTACAAGCGTAGATCAGCGTCTATGCGTGCAGAAACGAATCGAATAATTCTTGGAATATTATTCGTTCGAAGAAGGGCTCAGGGGATTTCGTAGTCGAGCAGTCTCGACTACAGCTTTCTTACTTGTTTTCTGTTTATCTAGTTTCATTTTACTATAATTATTTGGTTTTTTAATTGTTGCTTTAGGCTCTTATGCTTATCGCGAATTTGAACGCAGGCATTTGTTTCTGCACAGCCGAAAGATGTCCCGTACATTAAGAAACATAGATGTTATGAACACATTACTTTTCAGATCAGATCCATTCATAACAGGACGAAGGGAATTTCGCTTTGCAACGGAATTCATAACTTCCTTGCAACGGTTTCATTTGTTCAGAAAATCTTAAGACAAACTGTCTAAAATATCTGGCCTCATATTTTATAAGTTGCCTTAGTTGAGTGACACTGTTTAACTTTGGTAAAACAAACAACGCTTCTATTTTTCTTGGGTTTGGTTTTATTTCACCATTTTTAATATAAAATACAAGATACACAATTCCTTTTTGCATAAGAGCACATTTCTTTATGTTAAATGAGAATCCGGCATTTGCTAATGCCTTTAAAACAATTGTTAACCTTTCAAAAGCTTGTTCTTTTGATTCTGCCACAATCAATACATTGGAAATATAAACAACTGCGTATGAATATGACAATTCGCCCAAAGCTTTTACAATCGCTCGCTGAAACACTGACGAGGCGTTCTTGAGGCCAAACGGCATAGCTAAAAGTTCATATTGACCCTCTGGAGCAGTGTTGCTAACTTGCCCTTTTTCCGGACAGATCTGCCCTTTTTGAAATTACAACCGCCGCAAAAATTTAGAAACAGCCCCTGTCCGGAAAAAATACCTTTTACATATTATTTTGACCTTTTTTCATCCTTTTTTAATTGTTAAAGGTTGTTTAATATTGCTTTATTGCAACATCGAAAATATATTTATCGATCGATCATTAAAGTTTTCAAAAGTTTAACAAAAATGTCAAAGAAAATTTACAAATTGAAATTTAGGATATCGTGGTTAAACGACCCAATTTAAAACAAGTAAGAAAACTCTAGTCGAGAGTGCTCGACTAGATAATACCCTGAACCCAATGTTTATAAAATAAAATAATAATCTGTACTGTGATGGCAATCGCAAGTAACAGACTAATCGTTTTACAGAACATTGAAGTTTCAGTGTTGGATACTGTCTAAAATCTGTTAAACATGTTCCTTTAGTTATTGCACCCACATAAATGAATGATAATCAATCAGACAATTACTGATAAGTGATTGTATGTTTAGATTTTCGCTGTGTGTAATTATTATACGCCTATTTATCACCATAGCTTGAGAATACAGATATTTTTAAAATCATTACTCAATAGTGATGATACTTTAACTTATGGATAAATCAGAAAGTATAGGTAAGAATGTATGCATGTTACGTTCAAAATGTACATATGTACATGTATATATACATATGTGTGTATGCATTGCCAAAAAATAATAATAGATGGCGCTTATATTAGTTGAAATTCGAAAAATTTTATATTATTAAATATCATTAAAAATTGACCCAACAAATAGAAGTTCCTCGATTAACACGCATCACCTTAAATAGGACAGACACTTCATAATTGTAAAAGAAATATATCAATGCCACTCGAAGCTGTAATAGCCATAATAAATAAGTTCACTGCTAAAGCGCCATCTAGCAAGTTTAAATTCTTAGACTAGTTTAAATGCTAGGCTAGTTTTGAATGTACATGTGTGCATACATATAGGAAAACTCTTACCGCAGATGTCACGTGCTTTAGTTTTTTGGGCAAACTTTCTGTTTATTATTTTCTGTTGACTTAACGGAATAAAATATAATTGAAACAAAAACACTTTCAGAAATTATGCTATTAAATATTTGAAATTAAAAAAAAAAAAACGCACTTATTCACAATTAGTTAAACTACCAACTGACTTTCAAAGGTATCAAATACAAAAGATTAAATAATAATAAAGAAAGAAATAATAAAAAAAAAATAAAATAAGAATAAGAAATCATGAAGGACTTAGGCGAGACTAGAACCTGCGACACCCCAACATTCATCGCATCTGCCTAGCCACCTACACCACGGCTCACTTAAACCGCAGAGTAGCGAAAACGAATGAAATTCGCCATATACGAAAGAAACACTAAAGCAGTGGCTGAAAATACAAATACAATTCAAAGACAATTCTAACGCAATTCAAAAACAATTGTGATTTTTAGAATATACACGCATAGCAACATAGAAAACGGCCCAAGAATTTTTGTGTGTATATGTGCACACGCATACGAAAATTGATTTGCATTGCTCAACGTTGCTTGCATTTCCATTGTTATTTTAATTGTTTTTAAATTTTTTAAATATATAATGGAATGTAATGAGAATTTCAGCATATGATCTACATATTCTATTTAACATTTTAGGTTTTTTTTAGAAATCATAACTCTTTTACAATTAGCTTTACATGCACAAATATGTACATACATATGTACGATTTCAGCCACACGCTGATCTACGCTTGCACACATATACATACATATATACATACATACATATGTATATACATATGTATGTATGTGCGCCCGCAACGCGTCTTGCTCGCTGCCTTGCTTGCTGCGCCACATTAGTTTTGATGAGAAAACTTTATAGACTAATAATTCTGATTCTAGATGGGCAATCGTATTGATATGTTCAGATTAAGATTATGATATTCATATCTTTATGCCAAACCAAACAGCATGTCTCTTGTATTTGAAATGCATTTTTTACACATTTGGGGGTGTGGGAGCGAATTGGGCACCGGAATCCAAAATCTGACAAAAACCGAAATTGTATTAAATTAGTATCTATATATACGCAGAAGACTTGGAGTCTCTAACTCTAAAGATGAATTAGCTAGAATTTTATAACTGGTCCCCGATAAATTCATTTATCGATAACTTTGCAAATATACAAGTTATCGAATTTCTGAAACAAACTCGTACTGCGCGTGCAATATACGGACCTAACACAAAAAGAATGAACTCTCTAGCTTTTGTATCTTCGGAAATCGACGCGTTCAAACATACGGACAGACGGACAGACGGACAGACAGACAGACAGACATGGCTATATCAACTTTTCTTGTCACCCTGATCAAGAATATATATACTTTATGGGGTCTGCCACGCCTCCTTCTGCCTGTTACATACTTTTAACAAAACCATTATACCCTGATTTCCCATTTTCAATGGGTTCAGGGTATAGCAAGTAAGAAAGCTCTAGTCGAGACTGCTTGACTACGAAATCCCCTGAGCCCTTCTTCGAACGAATCATATTCCTAGAATGCCTCGTTTCGATTCTCCGCGCGTAAGAAACTATACATGCAAAAACACGAACACACACACACGCTGATCTACGCTTGTACGCCTGTATGTGTGTAAGCATTGCAAGCGTCTTGCTGTCTCGCTGCCTTGCTTGCTGCGCCACATGGGTTTTGCTGCAAAAACTTTGATGATTAATAATTCTGTTTCCAGACGGACAATCGTATTGATCTCTTCAGATTATGATTATGATATTCATATCTATATGCTAAACCAAACTGCATGTCTCTAGTATTTGAAATGCATTTTTTTCACATTTGGGGGTGGTGGGGCGAAGTGGGGACCGGAATCCAAAATCTGACAAAAACCGAAATTGTATTAAATTAGTATCTATATATATGCAGAAGACTTGGAGACTCTAACTCTAAAGATGAATTAGCTAGAATTTTATAACTGGTTCCCGATAAATTCATTTATCGATAACTTTGCAAATATACAAGTTATCGAATTTCTGAAACAAACTCGTACTGCGCGTGCAATATACGGATCTAACACAAAAAGAATGAACTCTCTAGCTTTTGTATCTTCGGAAATCGACGCGTTCAAACATACGGACAGACGGACGGACGGACAGACGGACAGACGGACGGACAGACAGACGGACATGGCTATATCAACTTTTCTCGTCACCCTGATCAAGAATATATATACTTTATGGGGTCTGCCACGCCTCCTTCTGCCTGTTACATACTTTTAACAAAACCATTATACCCTGATTTCCCATTTTCAATGGGCTCAGGGTATAACAAGTAGAAGGCTCTTGTCGAGACGGCTCGACTACGAGATACCCTGAACCCTGGAAAAAAGTGATACTCTTCTCCTTTACGCACTTATGAGCGCGCGAGTTACCTCACTAGTCACATAGACGGTCACACTGGAGATTATCATCGATTAACGATAACATAGACGGTCACATTGGAGATCATTATCGAACATAACGAATAAAGATCAGTCTATAGTTCACTTTACTCCAAGCTACACGTCTTTTAATTTTGTAAAATCAATCACAGATTGATAACTGGCGCAGCCTAAAGACTTCAGGGACAAGAAGAAGAGCCCCGAAGGAACCTACTTTATAAAATATTACAAAGCATAAGTATATTTATTATTAATAAATAGATTACAATTACATGTGTAATACATAAAAAAAAAAAATAATAAAAAATAATAATAATATAAAAAAAAACAAGTAGGAAAGCTGTAGTCGAGACTGCTCGACTACGAAATCCCCTGAGCCCTTCTTCGAACGAATAATATTCCAAGAATTATTCGATTCGTTTCTGCACACATAGACGCTGATCTACGCTTGTAGGCATGTATGTGTGTATGTATGTGTGAGCATTGCAAGCGTCTTGCTGTCTCGCTGCTTTGTTGCTGCGTCGCATGGGTTTTGATGAGAAAACTTTGATGATTAATAATTCTGTTTCTAGATGGACAATCGTATTGATTTCTTCAGATTATGATTATGATATTCATATCTATATGCTAAACCAAACTGCATGTCTCTAGTATTTGAAATGCATTTTTTTCACATTTGGGGGTGGTGGGGCGAAGTGGGGACCGGAATCCAAAATCTGACAAAAACCGAAATTGTAATAAATTAGTATCTATATATATGCAGAAGACTTGGAGACTCTAACTCTAAAGATGAATTAGCTAGAATTTTATAACAGGTTCCCGATAAGTTCGTTTATCGATAACTTTGCAAATATACAAGTTATCGAATTTCTGAAACAAACTCGTACTGCGCGTGCAATATACGAACCTAACACAAAAAGAATGAACTCTCTAGCTTTTGTATCTTCGGAAATCGACGCGTTCAAACATACGGACAGACGGACGGACGGACAGACGGACAGACGGACAGACGGACGGACAGACAGACGGACATGGCTATATCAACTTTTCTTGTCACCCTGATCAAGAATATATATACTTTATGGGGTCTGCCACGCCTCCTTCTGCCTGTTACATACATTTAACAAAACCATTATACCCTGATTTCCCATTTTCAATGGGCTCAGGGTATAAAAAAGTGTATATAAATAAAAAAAATATGTGCATGTGCATATTTATGTACGTGCATGTATGCAGGTAACATTTATTAGTAATTATATGTAACTGCATGCATGTGTGTGGATACATAAATTGCGTAAATTGCTGTCTTATCGTGCTACAGATCATTAATGCATTTAGTGATCGAACCTACTGTATCGGACAGAGCGAACGAGACAACCAAGCAAAGTAACATTATACACTTACATATGTACATAGGTATACATGCATATGTATATATATATTTGATATATATTTAACATATTCACGATTTGAGCATTATATTATCATTGGCATTATTTTGACAATTAAACATGTACGTACATACATATACCAAATTTTTTCAACAGAATTACATATGTACATACAGATTTCATCATCTTAGTAAAGGTTACTTGACCTATGCACATATTTGTGTACATATGTATGTATAATTCTATTCCTCGAATTCAGCAATTCTTGTTAAGTACATATACATACATATGTACATGTACACCCATGCTTTGGCGAAGCTAACTTTGACTACATTTCATTGTTTTGCTATTAGAACGAGACCAACACGCCACCGACGTCGCGATGCGTCGCTGCGTAAGTACTGCATATTTTCATAGGAATCATATTATTTCATCATCTTTTGCCGCCACTGCGTTACTTTAACGACAGCGAAGAAATCATTTCAATTTTGAATATCGTTGCGTAAATATAAAGTTAGTGAAAGCAGTGCATAAGAAGGATTTTGAACAAACTAAATAATAATAAACAAAAGAGAAACATCAAAACAAACAATATCAAAGCATTAGCAAAGCAAAGCAAAGTGAAAAAAAAAAAAAAGACTTGGTGATGTTTGGACAAGATCACTGCATCGAGCAAGGATCTTGGACAAGTTCAAGTTTATTAAATGCTGAAACTGAAAAGTACAATCTTGATGTCTGAACAAGATCACTGCATCAAGCAAGGATCCTGAACAACTTCAATTGTATATATAAAAAAAAAAAAAAGAAAAAACAAATAAAATAAAATAAACAAAAATATAAAATTTAAAACATCACACTATACTCAAGTAAGTAAGAACAAATGTGTGTGTAACTTTGTATTATACAAAACAAAATGTACATACTACATACATACGTACATACATACATATGTATGTTACAAAACATGACTGATGTCTGTCCGCCCTTAGGTATGATAACTGCAACGCGCAAGAATCATGTCTAGCTTCAGCACAGTTATCACAAAGTTATTAGTAAAAGTCAAAACTAAAACAAATTCAAATACTGCAAGAAATATAAAATACAAAAATAAGAACAATTGCTTATAGCAATATATGTATTATTGATGTCTTTCCGCCCTTAGGTATGATTACTGCAACACGCAAGAATCATTCCTGGCTTCATCACAATTATCACAAAATTATTAATAAAAGTCAAAAATAAAACAAATTCAAATACTGAAAGAAAAAAAAATAAAATACAAAAGATAAGAACAATTGCTTATAGGAAGATATGATTGATGTCTGTCCGCTCAGGTATGATTACTGCAACTCGCAAGAATCATTCCTCGCTTCAGCACAGTCATGAAAAAAAATAAAAATAAATAAATAAATAAAAAAAAAAAAAATAAAATAAAATAAAATAAAATAAAACAAAACAAATAAATAAATAAAAATAAATAAATAAAAATAAAATAAATAAAAATAAAAATAAATTAAATAAAAAGGATGTCTGTCCGCCATTAGGTACGATTACTGCAACGCGCAAGAATCATTCCTGGCTTCAGCACAGTCATGAAAAAAAAAAAAAAAAAAAAAGAATTTAACAATATTTATGTGAAACATAAAATATACTTAAAATGCTTGAAAACAAATAATAATAATAATAATAATATTCTTCACAGAACAAGTAAAACAAAAGAGGATACAAACAATACTACGGAATCACAACACACATACAGGACGCAATAGATGCCGCACCTGCTACACTACACTACACACTACACAGTACCACCAACATTAAAACTAACATAAGTAAGATAAGAAAACAAATCAAATTTAAGTAAGAAACCCACATCACACCAACTATTACAACACGAATAGTAGCATCATACATATCCACTACCCTATACCCATTACAAACTAAATATATAAATACACAAATATTTTACATACACATATACATAAATAATGTCAAAAGCAATAACAACAAGAAGTGCAAGACGCACTGGCAACGTAGCAGACAGTAGGGAAGAATCTCCGATTTTCGATATATCATTAGATGAAAACATAGCCCCAGCTCAAGAAGCCAATACAAATATTCTGAACATAACAGGTAACATTAAAATATCAGATGTTATAAAAACTATGCCCACTTACGAAGGAAAGTCAGAAGAATTAGGTGAATTTATTATGAACGTGGAAGAAATACTTTCTTTTATAAAGGGCTCAGAACAAACTCCGACTGGAGTATTTATATTAAGAGCGATACGGAACAAAATCCAAGGGAAAGCCCACGAAATATTATATCAAACAAGAGCAAAATTAGATTGGAGCGAAATAAAAAATACACTGGTTAGAAATTTTTCGGACAAAAGGACAGAATTTGATTTAATCGCTGAACTAGGTATTCTAACAATACAAAGTCACCCCGTCGAAATTCTTTACGAAAAAATTACCAACTTGCAGCGAACTTTAATAAATATTGTCAACGAAAAAGAAAGTAATCCAACAGTGCGAGAAACAAAAAAAGATTTTTTTATAAAACAATGCTTAGCCACATTCCTAAGAGGACTACGGGGACCATTAGGACCCAGTATCCGAGGAAGAAACCCATTAAATATTATTACAGCCTACGAACTAGCAATAGCCGAAAAAGAAATTTTTAAAAATCAAAGACAAGCTAGATTCTGGAGTCAAACTAATAAAAATTCAATTAAATTTAACAATAATTTTACAGGTCGTGAGTCAAATAGATCACAAAAGCAACAAATCGGAGAGAAAACTAATTACAGTAATAAACCGTACAGCCATTAGATGTAATTCACATGGATATATAGTCAATTAGACATAAATATATATTAACAATAATTAACAAGCTATCAAGATTTGCTACCGGTTACACCATAACTGCTAGAAACTGTATTAATGTTGTTAAATCAGTCAAACATTTCATTTGTACCTTCGGAATTTCAAAAAAGATAATTTGTGACCAAGGACCTGAATTTGCGGGAAACATATTTGTTGATTTCTGTAGACAATATAATATCATCAGACACGTAACGTCATTTCAACAATCTTCAAGTAACTCCACAGTGGAACGTTTTACTCATCCCTAACAGAAACTTACAGAATCATATACGATTTGAAACAAAAAAAATAATCTACCTTGCACACACGAAGAGATATTGTAGGAAGCATTGACCACGTATAATAATGCCATTCACTCAAGCACAGGTTATATGCCATTCGAATTATTTTAGGAAGAACGCATATTTTAATAAAACAGCTAAATTTACCAACGAGCATGAATATTTACAATAACTAAATTTATACCAAAGAAAATTATATCCAGAATTAATCCAGCACAACTTGACAAAAACGAAATTGTTTTTGAAAAGAGAAGAGAAAAAATAAATTAACACCACGATTTACATTACATAAAGTACTAGAAGACAAGGGCCCAACTTTCATATCAAAGAAGAAACAAAAAATGTACAAGTCTAAAATAAAACGTATAACTAGAAAACCAAATAATTCTCAACCACAGTATTTAAGCAAACCAAGTTATACGAAATAAAAAAAAAAAAAATAAATAAATAAAAAATAAAAAAAAATAAAAATAAAAAAAAAAATCGTATATGACATGCATAAACAAATATAATATATTATTAAGACAAATTTTGAAATGTACATATATGAATTGTTATAATTAAGTTAATTAAGTTACCAAAATTAATATATAAGACTACAACAATAATACAAACAAGAGGCATTTACAGGAGATCTAAAAGCTGGAAAGATACATCAACAATGGATAGCAATCCATTAATTTCTCATTCAGACCATATCTCGCTCTGGCCTTCACTTCAATCTAGGGGGGGAGGAGTTACCTCACTAGTCACATAGACGGTCACACTGGAGATTATCATCGATTAACGATAACATAGACGGTCACATTGGAGATCATTATCGAACATAACGAATAAAGATCAGTCTATAGTTCACTTTACTCCAAGCTACACGTCTTTTAATTTTGTAAAATCAATCACAGATTGATAGCTCGCGCTCTGCTACCGCGCAGTTGCTGTCGTGCTGTCGGGTTGGGCTGAACTTTGGACGCTCATAACTCCATTTCTAGATAAACTATCTTTATGAAAAGTAGATTATCAAAGTAGATTAAGAGTATCTAAATCTATCTATGTGCCAAATTGCAAGTCTCTAGTATTTGAAATGCGTTTTTATACTTTGTTCCCAAAGGGAAAAAAGTATATTGGGCTTGTGCAATGTCCGTCTTGCTGTCCGTCCGTCTGTCCGTATGAACGCAATATTTTTCGGCGCTACTAGAGCTAGAGACTTGAAATTTTAAACATATACTCATATATGCTCCCGAATTATAAAGTGTTAAAATTTTCCCGATCCGCCCACTAGGGGCGTGGCAAATCGGAAAACTCTTCCGCCCATAGTTAAGTTATCATACTAGATGATGAGCTAGAGCGTTGCAATTTGGAATGTATACTCGGGGTGACAACCCAAGTTCAAAAAGCTATGGCGGATATATCTACGCCCATTGGGGGCGTGGCAAATCGGGAAAAACGTATCTTCTACACCGTTAAAGCTAGAACGCTGAAATTGTGAGTTAATGTTATGATTCTAAGAAGATCGATCAAAAAGTTATATGTCTACGCCCATTGGGGGCGTGGCAAATCGGACCTGAATATTTAGTGATTTTTCAAATTGTGCTATATTTTGAACACTATTAACACTAGAGACTTGAAATTTTGCATGTATACTCGGGTTGACAGCCCAAGACCAATAAGCTATGGTAGATATATCTACGCCCATTGGGGGCGTGGCAAACCGCAAAAGTTTATATCTCCTACAGTTTTAGTGCTAGAATCTTGAAATTTGGATGGTTGAGTTACTAATGTCCTCCTCTATCGATGACCCACAAATAATTTTTTGGTCTCTTTGGGGGCGTGGCATATCGAAAAATACCCTGTAATTTTCGCATTTTGGAAATGTAAGCAACCAAATTTTGCAGGCATGTTAGCGTCGGCCCTTTCTAAGAACTTGCAAAAAATTATGCGTCTACGCCCACTGGGGGCGTGGCAAATCGGCAAAGAAGTTTGTTGTGGCCAACTGCATAATTCATTCATATAATGGCTCAGTAGCAATTGCTAAGATGGCAGAAAGCATTTTAACATAAATATAATAATATTAAAAAATTTAAAAAATAAAATTTATAAGTTTTCGATTAATAAATAACAAGTTTCTCGAACCCAGGTCTTTTGAAAACAACATGTAATCGTTAGCTAAACCTAAATAAATTCACAGCTGATCAGCTGACCAGCTGATCAGCAGCTTGTGACAAAACAAAACAATACAATCGCAATTCTTGCTATATGTATACACGCTTGGATGTGTATACACGTACACATACATACATACATATATGCATGCATAGAAAAACTGCTTGCCACACAGCGTGGAAAGCATACAGCAGTTTTAGTTTTTGCACAATTCATATGAGTATGTTTATAAATTAATTTGCAATCAATTGGCAGCAAGCATTTTATATTAAATATACAAATATAAAAAAATTAAAAAATAATAATTTTTGAAAAAAAAGTTTTCTGCGGGATTCGAATCCACGCACCCAAGTATAGCTTGCATGGCGCTTACCACCAGCGCCACTGCCCTAATCTGTGCCGCGCTAACTAAAACCAAATAAGACATTGTTAAGCTAGGTACACACGATGCAAACAATTTGCAGAAAGTTGAATGCTGCAATCAAATTTGCACGTTTGAACACGAGTGAAAACATTTTGCTGCAAACAAAAAATTTGCAATAACTGTTTTCGGCAACTTTTTTTGCTTGCCGTCTGAATACAGAATTTTGACGTTAAGTTGGTTGCGTCAGTTGCTTGCAGGGTTGCATGTGCTGTTTGCTTTCAATCGCTATATTGCAGCAAGCAAACCACCTAAATTCATTAAAAATGACGACGGAAATAATTATAAAATTCAAAATTTTTGTAATTAATAAAATTTATTGAAAATATCAGAGTAATTGCTTATTTCATATATGTTTATATTGCCATGACACTTCATCATCAGGCACAAAAAAATGTTTAAATTCAGTAGAGTTTTCCGTACTTCTTTGAAATGGTATGCAGCTCATTTTTTGACTCTTTCTTGGCCATCAACCAGTTATGTAATGCGCAAATTGCAGAGACAACATCTATTGTATTTTCTGGCCCTAGTCCCAATGGCAGGTTGATTTCTAAATGGACATGGTTTCATTATGTATCTTTTCTATCCGAATGCATCATCCGCTACAAGTACATGGGGCACCTTAACATCCTCCATCAGAAATTATTCCTTTGCCTCCTACATCGAAGTAAATTATTTTATAGTTTGCAACTGCTAACGCTATGCGTGCCTTTATAGTTAGTTAGTAGGTACTACCACTGTACTCAAATAAGGTGCTAGAGCGTCTCTGACAAAACTAAAGTAACGATTGAAAATTCCCAATTCAGTCACAATTCTTAGAATATTCTGGCATGCAAACTTTTGTATGCATACATAGAAAATTGTGTGTATACTCGTATAGTGTGTACATGTGTAAATCTGTATGTATATACATATGTATCTATAGGAAAAAGTTTGTTGCTTACCATGTACGTTTTCTAATTGTCGAAATATTTCGTTAATCAAATGTTTATTAAATAAATAAGATGCACCTATGGGAACAAAGTATTTCGCTGTTAGTTGCGCCTAACTGCAACGTTCTTACTTGTTTTTAAATTGGGGGCGAATGGGGCGTGGCATCCAAAATCTGAAAAATTGAAAGACCTGCATATCCATAAAATCTAACTCAATATATATATTTCATTTAAGTTTCCGAAATCTCGATTCATACGGACGGACGGACGGACAGACTGACAGGGCTAGATCAACTTTTCTCGTCACCCTGATCAAGAATATATATACTTTATGGGATCTGCTACGCCTTCTTCTGCCTGTTACATACTTTTAACAAAACCATTATACCCTGATTTCCCATTTTCAATGGGTATAAAAAAAAAATTATCGATAAAAAATTCGTTTACATTTTGTAGGTTTTTTGTGCATAACTTCTACACCGTTTTAGCTAGAGACTTTATATTAATATATTTAGATTGATATTATGGATACACAGATTTGGTTATTTTTAGATATTGAATGCCATGCCCCCTTCGCCCCTAATTTGGAAAAAAAATGCATTTCAAATACTAGAGACTTGCAATTTGGCAAATAAATACATTTAGATAAAGTATAGCCCACCCCAGCCCCAGGCCACGGCAGCAACTGCGCAGTTAGTAGAGCGCGCTTACACCTATGTAAAGAAGAAATTTGTTTTATTTTCAGGATATCTCGTAATCGAGCCGTTTTGACCAAAGCCTTCTTACTTGTATGGCTATGTATATCTAAAAGATATAAATGTATCTAGAACTTGGAGCCCAAAGATCATAAATCAATATATTTATAGTCACCTTAAATGAATAAACTCTTCTGGGCCTAGTCTTGAATGTTGAATATATATTAGTAAATCTCGTACCGTCAATCAATTTATTCCATTGGATAATTAACACAGAATTTAATTTATAAAGATGCAGAACAATTTATTAGAAAGTGCTTAGGCTGTTACAGAGTTCTCTGCCGCTTCTTCACTTTTCTCGATCGTCGTGGGACTACCAGGCGGCCTTGAAGATGATTGCGAAATATTTCAAAGACCAAGCCGGCGTAGAAGAACATAAACGACATCGAGAGGGAAACGATGAAAGCGTGCAAATACAGCCCGCCGACACTTTCATAGCTCATTGTCAGCTTGCGAATTTCGTAAACCATTATAGCATAGGATATGGAGAACACAAACATGCAGATATAAAACTTGCGGTACCATCCTATAAGCCTTATCCACGAATTGAGCAAGAATCCGACAAAAGATGAAAACATCTTGATAAAGAGTGTGGCCAGAATCTTCTTACAGTCAGCGATAGTCAAGTCCATGTTGAATAAAATTTCTTTTTCAGATTTTAGCTTTGACAGAGAAAGACCGGATGTGATACTTAGTTTTTTTTTTTTTTTTTTTGGCTTGTATGTTTTTTTTTTTCTTTTTTCTTTTTTTTTTTGCTTTGTTTTTGAACCTACTTTGCCGATAAACACTTTCCAGCTGAGCTTTATTATTCAGTATGCCTGACGTCAGCCGCATAACTTACTACATAAGTTGTGGAAGTTAGGATCAAAAGAACTTGGCCACATGCGAGAAAATTTTAATTATTCCCGTGGGGCGTGGCATTAAAAATCTGAAAAATTGCAATATCTGCATATCCATAATATCTAACTAAATATATAAATTTGAAGTCTCTACCTAAAACGGTGAATAATTAATGCCCAAAAAACCTTTAAAAATGGAAACGAATTTTCGATTAAGAGTATCTAAATCTATCTATATGCCAAATTGCAAGTCTCTAGTATTTGAAATGCGTTTTTTTTAAACGCAGGGTCTAAAAAGAAACACCGAATTTATGTTTTCAAATCCAAACTATGTTTTACCGTAGGTTGAAAAATTCATATGCCAGAGGTATTTGGGTCTGATAAAGAGATTTTTATGTTGTATATACATTATATGTATCGCAACTCTTTCAATTTAAAACGTTTGTCTATCGCGACTAGGAAATTGCAATTAATACTCACTTCACTGTCAGCATCCCATGTGTCATCCCATGTGGGCTAAGTGTAGATTTATCTAACTATTGTGAATGGCTATATGGTTGAGATGACTGGTGAACAAGGGTTGGTTCGCTCGCTCATTGGCTCCGCCCATTTCTATTTTAGCGCCTGCGTCAAAACAGCGTCTGTCTCCCTCTCACACATAGACACACATGTGATGGGGTGCCTAAAGAGAGGGCCACTTGGGTGAATGCCAGGGCGTGAAAATCTTCGCGGATGCAATTAAAAAAGTTCGAAGCGTTGAAATTTATACGCTCGACCTTTCAAACTTTTCCATTTGTCAACTTAATCCTTGTCCTAAGTCAAAAATGAATAGCCGATGCGAAGATAACAATCGAATTGACAATTAGCAAAGTCGTGGAATTAATTCACTAATTGATTGAAAATTTACTGAATAGTTCCTTAAGATATTGCTCAAGACTTAACTATTATGATTTTGTAGATCTATAGTGCCTAGACCAAAGAAGTCCTATTAAAAACTATATATATAAAATATATTACCTTATATGACAAAGCATATTCGACTGCAGCTGAAAGAATAATGGATATAATTGGCATACAGGATATAAAAGATGCGATATTTATTGTGTTGGCTCTATAGCATATACATATGTATCTTAAAATTTTTGGTTGATATTCCATATAGAACGATAGATTTCAAATTAAACATGAATTTAAAATAAAAACATCCACAACCTGAATCAAACCTAAGCAACAAATGATGTTTGAACCTAGACAGGTCCACGTCGCACAAAGTAGGCTGAATTCAAATGTTAAAACTTTTTTGATATGCTAAGTGAGCAGTCAGTAGAACAGAGTTATATGTAAATACTATTTTCAAAAGTTTCATAATATTTGTGGCGCATTTACCAAAATTTCCTGAACTTAAATTACAGAGTCAATTAGTGCTAATTTCAATTATAATTATAATTATATCCATACCTAAGCAACGAATTCCTATTGCTATGATGAGCGTTACAAATCTTCATTCGTATCCGGTGGATGGCTATCAGCGAGTCAGCTACCGCAGGGCAACCTCGATGAAGCGTATCACAGACGACGGTGACAACGTCGCCGGCGATGGCATTGTCATCTGTAAGAATCTGGTACTGGGATGCAAACCTGAAAAGCCCGATGACTTTCGGCCGTTCGTCTTCGAGCCAACGTGGTGTGTGTATATTAAGGCGGAGGACAATGTCGATATGGGACGCTATGTGAAACGTGTCACCTTTCGCATGTCACCCCGTCTACCGCTGCGTCTGCATGTGGCAGATGCTTCGCCCTTCGAGATCACCGAAGTGCTGAGTACCGACTTTCCGGTAGAGCTGCAAGTGGACTATCTAGATCCCACCATGTCGCCCACGACATATTTGTACAAGCCCAATGATGTCTTCGATGGCAAATACAATGTCGATCTGCGCATGAATTTCCAGGGTCACGAGCGCCGGGATAAAATGTTCTTTATGAACCCATCGCAGGCCACGCAGCTGACCCTCACGACTCCGGGACCGCTGTCAACTGGGCGCGCCAAGTCAAAGCTGCTGTCGGCCTTGTCACGGGAGACAGAGAAGTCAGCCAAGAAGCAAAAACTAGTTAAATTAGCCACATCCAGGACGGAAGGGACATCAGACTACGTGAGCTCGTTTGCGTCGCCCTCAGCTCCCAGGCCCATATTCAATGTACGCCCTCCTCCGGTCACAGAAATGAGCCCAGACAAGTCCTAGATTCGAATTTTCCACCCATTCGCTGAGCTTCGACCCCAAACCCTTGTGTGTATGCTTTGGCCAAGGGTTGCAGCCGCTCACAAGCGCCGCCCCTCAGCGTCTGCTGTCGTCGGGGTGGGTTCTGTCTTCTTCTACATTTGCTACGGTTGTTGCTGCTTGTTGGTGCTCATCATTTCGCAGTGGCACTTTGTGGAGTTTGGTCATGGCCTGGCTACCGAGCAGCTCGAACGGCGCGGATAATGCTGACGAGCGGAGCACAACCAGCCACTCCAGCTCCGCGTCCTCAGCTAACGGTAGGCGAGAGGAGAGCAACGGGAGTGGGAATGAAACGTCACGTCAGCCGCCGGCGCTATTACGTCATGCCACGCCTTATGTGCAGCCCAAGACGGAGTCGATCTCGGACGGAGACGGCGACCTATCTGACTTTTCGCTTAACGACACCGAAGAAGATGACGACGATCTGCGCGACTACATTGTGCTCAACGGCAGCCAAGCGGATGGTAAGTAACACAATAGCGAATGCTTAATCATTGAATCAATATCTTAATATTCTACTCACATTACAGCAAATCGTTCCTTGTCCAACTCGCCACGCAGCGGCAACAATGTCTTCGTCAACGGGCATCTCGCACCGGCATCTAACTCAAGTGGAACAGTCGGCGCTGGCCTAAGACTTGGCAATGATCAGGTGCCTGCTAGTGTCTGTGCGGGTGGAGTGCGAAAGGTGTTTACCAATACGCGCGAGCGTTGGCGTCAGCAAAATGTGTCTGGTGCCTTCGCAGAGCTGCGCAAACTAGTGCCTACCCATCCGCCGGACAAGAAGCTGTCGAAGAACGAGATCTTACGCTCGGCCATAAAATACATAAAGCTGCTGACGGGCATTCTCGAATGGCAGCAGTTGCAGGCGCCGCACGCGGACGAGCCCAACAACAACGACAATCGCATGACCAATGGTCATGCGCCCCATGCACTGCATCACATCAAATGTGAACGCTTTGACAAGGACGCATCTCAACGATCCAGTATTAATGATTTGCTCATGATTGCCCCCAGTGCCCATATCAAAACGGAGCACAGCCAGTTGACCAGCTATGATGAAACTCACAGGAAAGGCAGCGAAATCGCCACCCCGACAACACTGACCGCCCCAACAGCCATAGCTGTAACGTCGTCTCCGACCGTAATTTTGCCAGCGAGTGGAGATTCATGTGTTTCTGTGGCGGCCACTCTCAAGCCTACTACAGTCAGCCGAGCAGGCAGCAAACGACGCCCCAAATCAGCAACAGAGGCCCCAAATTCCGAGCTAACTCACAATTCCAACTCCAAACCCAGTTCGAACCATACCCAGAGTCACACCCAGAGCAAACGCCGCAAGCCCTAACGTGTGACTTGGCACGGGGAACATTTCGTAATGGAATTGAGAAGCATTATAAAGTTATATCTTGTATAAAGTAGTTTAATATAAATTTAGATCCCAAATTAGCGATTAACAAGCCCTTGTTCTGTACAACTTCTTTAACGGTATTTATGTGAATTATAGCTAAGCCTTTACGGGGTGTCTTGCGATACCCAAGTTGTAGGTATACCGTTTCGCTGACTGGAATGGTGGATCCATTGAGTGAGACTGTGGGACAGTTTCCAGGTCTGAGAGAGAAAGTCTTGCACAGACTTTTGAGCGTTCACCACTATTCTCCACCACCATGTTCTTCTTGAATCAGATTGACTGCGGTGTCGTCAGCATATGTTGCTATCTCTACAGAATCGGTTGTAGGCAAGTCGGCTGTAAAAACAGTATTCAGGACTGGGCCTAGTACACTGCCTTGAGACACTACCTTTGCGTTAGCCAAGTGTATTTTTGGCGATTTGTTCTGTTCTTGGACATACAAAAAAAATCCTGTTTTCAAGATTCGACTTTGTCATCAAGAAGTATGGTGCAGGCAACCATTTCTTTATTTTGTCCAGTAGACCTGCATGCCACACTTTGTCAAAGGCCTGTTTGATATCTAGGAATATTCCTGTACCATATTGTTTGGATTCACATGCTTTAACGATTGAGTGTGTGATGCGATGAATGTCATCGATCGTACTGTGTCCTCTTCTGAACCCAAACAGGCGTTCGGGTATGATGTTTAATTTGTTCAGCAGTGCACTATGAGTAAAAACCCCGAATTTTAGCCATTTGCTTACATATTAGTATGAGCTTTTTATAATTTCGTTTTTTTTTTTCCAAAATTGAACCACGCCCACACCCCCTCCCCCTTTAGAAGGATTTATTGAAGTGTTAAAATTAAGGTGGATTCATACATTTACATATGTGTTTATATATATATTTATTTATTTTATAAATTTTGTATTAAATATTTAATGTTTTTACTTAATTTCCTTAACTTTTGCGTAAGGCGAAAAATGTCAAATCCTTTTGGAATTGTTTTTGTATAAGTATTTATAGTTGTAAAATTATAACTAAGTTTATTAATTATTACACGCGTATGTAAAAATGATCATGCGCCAAGTTTTAAATGTTTTTAGTTACTGATGATAATTCTTATTTTCTAATGGTGAGAATGTATATAATTATAGACTATCGAATATATCGATAATGAATAGAAGAGTGTTGCCAGATCGCCACAAGTGCATTGACGTTGAGCACTAACACTAACCATACAACACATAGACTGGACAACTGGTACAAGTTAATGTGCACACTTATTTTTTGACATTAGAACCCCATCAACTTCGTATTTGCTCGGGTTTTTACTTTTAGGGTCGGGAGAAAAAATTTTCTGATGGCAAAATCATTCCGCTTCGAGCGCTCGACGGCGATGGTCGATTTTCAAAAAAGGTCTGACATGTGCCGCTCTTTCCCTTGCTCTCTTTCTCTTTCTGCCCTATGCTTTTCACTCCCTGCTCTCTTCTCACAAAAATATATGTATGCTGGCACAAACAGCAAGCAGTTCACAAAAATTGAAATTTCTTCTCGACGCGATCCCATTGGTTCCCTTCTGAGCGAAGGGTATACCGAATTCTTAAACGGCTTTGCCATGCTCATGCAAAATGTTAGCGTTTTCATGATTATTTGTGGAAAGGGTATGAAAGTGTTGACGTGCATAACGAATATTATTTTTCGATGACCATACACACACACATTTACACTTCCTCGCTATATGTGTAGGCATTTATGTGCCTGTGTGCGATATTCTTGCTGCCTGTAGTACTATTAGAACCAAAGCAGTTGATATTCGTTCGGATGGGTAGCTGATGTGAGCATGCATACGCACACACATACACATACACATTTACACTTCCTTGCTATATGTGTAAGCTTTTATGTGCCTGTGTGCGATACACTTGCTGCATGTAGCAATTCTAATTTCCCAGCGATTGCGTTTGGTAAATATTGTGAGCCTACACACACACATACATACATATGTGTACGTCTGTGATGTGGTAATCACAATCGTCAAGTATATTTGCTTGGAAATATATACATATATTACATAAAACACTCCAAGTACCATTTAATATTCAGTGTTTTACTTATAGTCAGTCCTATTCTATTTAATTTCTAATGTCTTAAAAATGGCTTTTAAAATGAAACAAAAATAAATTTCGATTGGCATTATTAAATTATAATTATATTAAAGTTCTTCAAGATATTAATGATAAAATTCTGGATTCAAGCGGTACGATACCTGCAAATATCTCTATTTATGCTCATTCGCGAAAAAAAACTACAAATTTAACTATTAAGATACTGTTTTCTACTCAAACATTCACAAATATTTTCCACAACATTTAGGTCATCTAGCTATGGTGGCCACTCGAAAACAACAATGTTTTGGTTCTATATCCGATTTTAGGGATCGACAAGACAAGAGTGAAATGGAACATTTCCAAATTTTATATTTCTCTATAAAGTCCAATAAAGTCATACCACTAACCATACAACCATAGTAGTCATACCCAAACCGTTCTGTTTTCACTTCCGTCCCTTCCCATTCTGATTCCCAATAAATAAAAGCCATTTTCATGATCATTAAGTTTTGTAATTTTTATTGTTTTTTTTTTTTTTTTTTTATTTGGTAATTTGTGTTATTTTTGTGTTTGTATGTTGTTGTTTTTTTTTTTTTTTTTCTTTTGCATTTAGTTTAAGGTTGCTGTGTTTAAATGTAAATTTTTTATGTTGGTAAGCGAAACGCTGAAATTGTTGTTCATATATAATTTCATAGCTTACGTAATTTATCATTTTTATTTAAAGATTTTTTTAAATTTTTAGTTTTGCTTTTGCCTATTTTTATTTTAGAGAAGGGTTTCATTATGTTTTTTTTCTCTCATTTTGAAAATTGGTTTTATGATCATAAATTAAATTGATTAGCTTGTTGGAT
>JAUESR010000115.1:0-30503 GCA_030914345.1 Drosophila koepferae
CTGACTACACTTAACAACTGTTGGAAAGCTGGGTCTTAAACTCTGCCAATGGAATGCAACAGATTGAACTGAGAATGGATTTTAGTTATTCCAAACGATTAAGTCTAAGTGCATTATTCAGATAGGATTCATATCGTCATTTAGTTACTATTACTATAAATATAGATAAATGTTACTACTGACAATATTTCTACTACTATTCAAAATACTATCTACTACTATTTACGCAAACCTATTTTTATGCATACCTATGTTAATCATAATACTAATTGATGTACCCTGAACCCATCGAAAACTTAATGGTATTGTTACATTCCATGTGAAGTGTGTCAGACTGTTCATCTATCCGTCCTTCTGTCTGTTCGTTTGTATAAAAGCGGCGATCTCAGAACTATTAGAGCTGGGGACTCGAATTTTTTATTCAAGTCCGTACATTCAGTCGCATATATAGACTTTTTCAGAAAATCGATAACTATTCCCTTTTAAAAGTTATCGAATAAAGCCCTTATCGAAAAATTCTTGTAAAATGATATCTCATTCATCTTCAGAGCTAGAGTCTAACAATCTTTTGCATATATGTAAACAATAATTTAATACAACTTTGATCATATTTTTTTTCACCTCATTCATCTCATCATTCATCAAATATGATTTTCTTAAGATTAAGTATTTCATATGAAATTTCAATATGTTGAAAATTACATTGAAGGTCTACTTGATCCATATATGTTATTTACCTTAGACCACTCTCTCAAATATATATATATAATTACATCGAAAGGCATGTCAGATAGGTAGCTGAACAAAAAAATAATTTCAAATTGTTGTACTACAATACAATAACTCTCTCTTGCAATTGCAGTTACACATACAAGTATACTAGTACGACTAACAAGAACACTAATGGCATTTAGTGGACACATGGATTCCGATGGGGAAATTGTTTTGAATGATGAAATTTATTCGGGACGCACTCGTATTAGCAGCATTTCAACGCCCTCCGAGCGATCTCTCGGAGAGCATTCGGAGCATTCGGAGCATTCGGATCAATCGGATGGTCAATGGGAGCTCTCCCGCATGCAATGTCACTCGAGTTTATTATACAAAGATCATGGAGGATCATCATCATCGTCGTCAGTCAGCGCCGCTCTCTGCTGCCCCCCGCCGAGGCCTCACATATACCCATAGCAAGGCCAATACCGATTCACTCTTCAGTTTCTCCGATATGTACGGCTCGCTGAAGCACATTGAGTCACAGAGCAATCGCGTACCATCGCTGGGCCTCACCTCAAAGGACAGCACCTTAGACTATATGCGTGAGCTGGAAGGCTTAAATTAGATCGCGAGCCACAGGTGGCCTACGAGACATGGTATGCCTCCAAGCGCGGCTGCGTCAGCAGAAGCTACAGCGCCAGAAGGAGAGCGCGAAAGTGAAGTAGAGAAGCACGAGCTGCGCAAGAAACTGTCCAAGCTCTGCTATGAGCAATGGCTGCGCAACAAATCACAGCAGGCCGAGCAACGACGCATGGAGGAGCATTTGCAGGAGGCGGCGCTGAAGGCAGCCAACTCGATTGCCAGCCGAAAAAAGAATGTGCGCAATGTATCACAGGCTGAGATCCGACAAGTGGTCCAAAGCTGGTGGCACAAGAAGCAAGAGCAGCAGAAGCGTCAACGCTTGGAAATGCAGCGTCATCAAATGAAAAAGAAGCGTGAGGAGCAGCGACGCAAGCAGCTGGCCGAGATGGCCTGGCAGAAGGGATGGGCAACGTTTATGGCAAACCGAAACCGTGCCCATGAATCAGGCATGGACTCGCTGCGTGGAAGTGTATCTGCAATGTATGTTAATCCTATGCCCTGGCGGCAGCTCAAAAACACTCACGATGAGCTCAAATTCATAAGTGAAGTTTTCGTCAAGTCTTTATATATATATATTAGAATATATATATCTATATATATTTATATATGTATTTATATATTTATATATGTATATCGATATATATTATTGTATATACGTGCATGTATTGAATAGTGAATAGTTTGATTTGTGAAGTTTCTTTTAGAATTTAGCCAGTCATATAATAAAAGGCACTACTACTTAACATTGAATCTAAATAATAAAAAATACTTCAAATAGTGATTAACCATGTGTTCTTTATGGCAAGGTAACTATGTATTCGATTTCGTTTGTCTCGGTCTACGTGTTTAAAGAATTTCTTAATAAATTTCAAATTCTTCAGCTGATTCTATGTAAATCAATAGAGTGTTTTATTAAATCTTTCTGTTGACATTATTTTCGAGAAGCATTATTAGCTGATATAAAAAATTCCTTTACAATAATAGGTTTATGTGGAATATGTATTTAAATTTAAATACAAGTTGAAATCTAAGCCTGTGAGTTAAAAATTAATTAAGAAAGATAATAGAGCATAAGGAAGCTTCGGAGCTATCTACATAATACATATTTTATAAGAAAAGGAAGTTTTAAGCTAGCTGTCAGGTTTAGAGAATGAAATTTGCTAATTGCTCTCTCTCTCTCTCTCTCTTCGCTCATCCTCTCTCTTTTTCATCTTCTCTGTCTTTATCTCTGCCGCTCTCTCCCTCTCCCACACCCTGTCAATCTCTCTCTCTTTCCCACATCCTCTCTACCTATCTAACTATTTAACTATCCTTTTTCACTCTATCTATCTACCTACCTACATATCTCTCTGTTTCCCTCTGTTTCTTATTCTCACTCTCCCTCTCTTCCCCCCCCCCCTCTCTCTCTTTATCTATGCTTTCTCTCTCTTTATATCTATCTATCTACATATATCTCTGTTTCCTGCTCCTCTCATACTCTCTCTCTATAAAACTATATATTCATTTCTCTCTCTCTCTCTCTCTCTCTCTCTCTTTCTCTCTTCTCTTCTCTTGTTTCATTTTTATTTCTCCGGCTTTTTAATGAGATTTCATGGCACCGCTCTGATACTTTTGTTTCCTTAATTTATACTGATTCTGAGTATAAAGACATATGCTCTTCAGTCTATTTCATATCTATCTGCGCTCTTATTATTTGCACATCTTCCCCACATACCAAGTTCATAAAAAAAACATCGATGCTTCTAATCTTATTTCAAAACAGGAGGATTATGAGACGTATACAAAAAATTTCAGCCCCTTCACTAAACAAACTTGTATCAACCTTATCAAGCCTCTAATAACCTAAATACTGAGAAATTCAATTGGAAAGACATCATTTCATCGCTCTGCCTCCCCGCTACCCACTCGTGCCTCTCTCTAGCTTATTTGTTGCTATCACTATTTCGGGCAAACATTATCGTCTAACATTTCAAAAGTCAATTTAAACAATTGCGTCAGCAGAGCTTAACCAATTTCGTAAACCAATACGATAAGTGAGTGCAGTGTCACAATAGGGTCAAAATCGAAAGAGATATGTGGCTGGCCGAAAGGGGGTAACGAGAATCGCAGGGAATTGTAAAACTGTGACAGATGAAAACAAAAAACAATTTGCAATAACAAGCAAAATACAAAAGCAAACAAAATGCGAAGCACAAACAGTAGAGCGAGCTGAAATTCAATACACTCAATAGATGTATATGTATGTATGTGTCCGTCCTAGAACTTGGCAGCAAGGGGGCGTGGCAGAGCCGGGGCTATTTTCATTAGATTTTCAACACTCTGTAAAGTCACAAAATTATATTGTCAAAAATAAAATAAAGCATGTTTTTAGGCGCAAACACGAGCAGCTGAAGAGAGAGGGCAAGAGAGAGAAGAGAGAGAGAGAGAGAGAGAGAGAGAGAGAGAGAGAGAGAGAAAGAGAGATTGCAGCACATGAAGTGCTCTTTGCAAACTAAAACCGAAATGCAAACAAAATAAGCCAAAGCCTAAAGTTCATTTGCACAATTTCCAACCGCTTGCGCTTGCCCTACACACACACAAGCAGGTACATACACACACACACACACACATCTATAGACTACACGGAACAAAGTCAAAGGCCGTGCAAGGCTTGGCAAACAAAAAGACCAAAAAGACGCTGGCAAATCCTTTTGATGAGGTCAACGCTAGTTTGGTTTCCCAGCCAAAGCACACACACACGCATTGGTCAAGTCGATGTTTACATGTGTGGGTGGGTGGGGGTGTGTGTGTGTTTAAGCATTGGCAGGATTAAATTTGGTAGGTATTGAAGCATGTTATTCGTCATCAATGTAGTTTGCACTAACTAGTCCAGCTGCTGCTGTCTGTCTGTCTGTCCTGTCTGCCTGTTGATGTTGTTATTGTTGGAATTGCTGTGTGTTGCAGCTGGAATACAAGAGCAGAGCAAAGCAATGCAGAGCAAAGCAACCATATCCTTGTCCAGAGCTAAGCCAAGCCGAGTCGAGTCGTTTTCATGTTGTTTGCATTGTTTACGCACTTTCGCTTTGATATTATTGTAGTGTGCATTAGAACCAAAGAGACGAACCAGCCCAATAGCCAAATTCTGCACACACACACACACACAATCGACTGACTAGCTACATGTGTGTGCTTTCGAGTGTCTCTCTCTCTCTCTCTCTGTGTGTGTGCATAGTGGTCATATGTGCTTGTGCTGTCCACGAGTTGTGTACAGTTGCATGCTTCATTGGTCAACTTCTAGCTTGAGCTTGGCTTCAACAACGCATACTAGTTTGGTCATGTGGTTTGACTATGAAACAATTCGTTGCGTTGGGCTCAGGAAATGAATACTAAATTTTAATATTTAAAACAATTGACTTTGAATTAAAACGACTTAACTTATAATTAAATATATATTATGTTTATTTAAATATTGTTTCAATATAGTGAAATCAATGTTGTTGAAATATGCGTTTTAATTATTATGTAATTACTTATTATTTATTATTTCAACTAATTTAATATACATTTATAAGTTTTTTATCATGCATAATTATTGCAAATAATAATTTATGTAACATTATCTTATATAAACATTTTTTGATTTTTATTTATTTTAATTTTTTATTTATGTAATATTTTCTTGTTTATTTATTTTGTTTTAGATTTAATTTTATTTTGATTAATTTATTTTTGTATAAGAAAAATATTAATTTATAAAAAAAATTTAAAATAAATATATAAAAATAAAATTAAATAAAAATTAAATAATAATACTCCTATAAACAAGAACAATTATTGTATGTTAAATTTTTAAAATATTTTAAAATTAATTTTTGATTATAATTAATAATAATATAGAATAAGAAATTAATAATAAAGTTTTTAAATATTCATTTTTGATTATAATTAATAATGATAAAGAATAAAAGCTGAAAAATAAATATATGGTTAAAAATAAAATTTAAAATATTATAAATACTAAAAAACTAAATAATCTATAATATTTATTATTTTCATTAATTAACTAATTCAATTAATTTTGTATAATTTTTTAATTTTATTTATTTATTTATTTAATTTATTATCATTTAATTAATTAATTTATTTTATTTATTTTTTTATATAATTTTATTTATTTTAACACAAAATAAAATTATTTCCCATTTTTTAATGGGATCAGGGCGTAAAAAGTCCTCACATAATTATAAAACTATATATTAAAAACATATATTAAACTTTGAAAATTATTTCTCATAATATAGTTACTATAAATATTCAAATTATTTAAAGTCTTTCCTATAAGTGTAATAGGTGAAACATTAACTGATTAAAAATGAATTGCTTACAAAGCGTTTTGCACATGCTTCGTTTAACTAAATGGACTACCCTTAATCTCAATCCGCCACGCGTGTGAACATTTTGCATAAGAAAAACTCGCACGGCCTCCCGCTATGAGCGACAGGCCAGGCGCAAAGATAAAACACATTTGCAGAATGAAAGGTAAGAGAGGAAGCAAAACAAAAAGAAAAAGAAAGAGAAACGAAAAGATAAATCGTCTCATGTTTAGTGGTAAAAACAATGAACACGCCCTCTTCACATAGCTGCGGAGCACATAAATAATGCAATGGCAGCCGCTCACCAAAAGGAGCAATACCAGCAAAAAGCAGCCCAACAATTGAGCATAAGACAAAGCAATTCGCACGATGGCCAGGTGAATAGTCGACAACAGACCGAGCTTTATGCCCAGACAATGGACTCAAATATATCACAGTGATGACGAGTGATCAATAACCAAAGCAAAAAGGATGGTCAAACGGAGGCTCTGAAGACGCTGCTCCCCGTGTGGCGATAACAACTTCAAATGCCGGTTATGATAAGTGATGTATTGAATGAACAATTGAGTGCTGCTTGAACAAAAGCATGTGAATACGTCTATTCGAAATAATTCAAAGAGTTGAAAGAGGTATGAAAAGATTTAAGACTTCTATGGTCGTAGAACAATTGAATTTAGAGCAGATTGTATATGAATATCAAACAGAACAAATCTCTTATATATTTTATTATATAACATGCAAGTTTTATAAGGATTTGACTTCATAAATTACGTGAATAATGTTCATATTGTTTGATGCGATTATTCTGCATGTTTTAAGATCTTTTAAGATTTACTTATTAGTTTGATCAATGTTTGTATACCCTTTTCGAACTGGATGAATAAGGGATGTGCTCACTTTACTATTAATCACAATTAATAGTGATAGCAGGAGAGCTCTAGTTGGGCTTGTTCGACTAGAAGATTTCCTAACCCGAAGAGACCTAATTTGCAATCATTTCGCTCCATTTTTATGCATGCTTTTATACAAGACATCCACACATTCTGAATGACATCTATGTATGTCAACAATTACAAGTCTCTACTATATGAAAGACGTGAAATAATAAATTTTCAATTAATAAAAAAATACCAAAATATGTGTATTCTGTAATCTGTAGCTTTTCTGGTATTCAAAAAATATTATTGATTTCAATTTATAACAATATGATTCTTCAATATAATTAATTTTAAACTTATAATACGCGTGATTTACAGAAATATATATTTAAACTTTTAGCATCTTAGCAGTCTCTAGGTTTATTGGTTTAAATTATAGCTTATGAAGTGATCTTCAATGGACAGACGATTATGGGATCCTCCCACGTCTCCTTCAGCAAACCTGGAGCATTATAATATTATTATTTTAATAAATATAAATTTTCACTGATTCATTTATATAAAGTTTATCTTGATTTAGTTTTTCAAATAATCAAATGCTTAAATAAATAATTATATATATATTTATATATCTCTTATATAATCTCTTATATAAAAATAAGTCGTGTTTTCTGTTCTGATGATTCTTAACTCCAAACGCACTAACCGATTTCCACGGTTTTGCATTTGTTGGAAAGTTCACGGGATCCATGAAGTTAGAAGATAAGAAAAACATAAAAATAAGTTGGACTTCCCTTCCTGACGGTACAAATTCAGCTCATAACACTCTGTTCAGTTAATTTCATTTCATTGTGTTTTTTCAAAAGCTTAGTTCACTATGACGCTTACGTAAAATCGGTACTGTGAAATTGGGTATTTGAGATTAAAGTTATTCGTTTCCTAACAGTTCGTTTGAAAGCATTAAATTAATCACGTGTATTGTGAAAATTTTTATTCAGTTTCAACAGCAGGTATTTGTTCTTAATGTGGTAAGTTGAACTGTGTAAATTATGCCGGATCGTGCATTTAGGTTAAATTTCACCAGACTCTCCATAGTCAAAAAATGCCGAAAGCACGACGTTCAAACATTGGCCGCCGTACTAGACATGCAAGACAGCAACACAGAACTTAAGCGAAGAAAAGACTAAATATAATAAGAGAAAATAACCGATTGAGACGACGCGTGAGCACACGAAGATCATTGGCATCAAACATCGCTTGGCATTCCAATATGATCCCACTGCGAACTACAGTGATGATGACAATTTAAAAATTGGACCAATGACAACTGTATGCCGATATTGCAATGCCTTAAAGTTCAAACAGAAACGGCTGGATTGTGCTGCGCAAGAGGAAAAGTCAAAACTGGATCCATTACTTACACCACCACAGCCACTGAAACAATTGTTCGAAGGAACTGATCCCGATTCCAAACCATTTCTTCGACGTATCCTTGAATACAATAACTGCTTTCCGCATGAACTTCTTTTGGAGCGAATCTCATTCGAGAAGGCCGGGTTTTCAACCCCAACTTGCAAGGTAAAAGATACAACACACACAACCAATCACTCACACTAATCATCACACCAACACAATCAATTGCAACATGTAAGTATTCTATCCTTAATTGTGTGCCATCACAGATACAAGGACAAATATATCATTTGCATGGTTCAATGGTGCCAACACCAGATGAACCGCATAAGTTTCTGCAAATATATTTCATTTCGTCAATGGTGGATCAGCTGAATGTGCGATGCAATATGCAGGGAACACAACAGTTAAAGCGACGAATTATTGAACAGTTGCAAGCATTTTACACGCTAATAACGCTGTGGTTAATATGTTCAAAACAGCATTGGAACGAATGCCATCGGATACACACAAATTTGTCATAAGAGCAGATCGGACCCCAACAGGTGAACATGTGCGACGATTTAATGCACCCATCGTTGATGATGTTGCTGATTATTGTTGGTGATCCAACCACATCACGGGACATTGTCGTTCAGCGCAGAAGTAATATCATGCATCGTGTAAATGAGACACATCGTTTGTACGATGCGTTACAATATCCAATCATTTATTGGCAAGGGCAAGACGGATACGACATCACGTTGAAGATGGTCGATCCAATTACAGGTACAATATTAACACACTAATTATTGCTATTATCCATTTCATTTTACATTTTCAGGCATATCAACGAGCCAAAATCTAAGTGCAATGAATTACTATGCGTATCGTATGATGATTCGTACGCATGAGGAGAATGTCATTCTGAAGTGCCGTCGGCTCTTCCAGCAATGTGTGAAGCAGATCCATTCGCTGCGAAGCTTATGTACGTTGAAATGCCCAAGTATTACACTTGGAATCAATCAAGAAAGCAATTCCAACGTCGCAAACAAGGAACCGTAGTTCCAGATTGGCCACAGGTATTTTCCACTGATGCGCTAGGTCGCATGTATACTGTTCATCCTAGAAATGATGAATGTTTTTATTTGCGACTGCTGTTGGTAAATGTACGTGGACCAAAATCATTTGCGCATTTGAAAACTGTGAATGGCCACCAATGCCAAACATATCGAGAAGCATGTCAGCTATTGGGTTTGCTGGAGAACGATTCTCATTGGGATTTAACACTTGCGGATTCAGTTGTTTCCTCAAACGCGTACCAAATACGAACGCTGTTCGCAATTATCATAACCACATGTTTCCCTTCACAACCAATCCAGTTATTGAACAAATACAAAGACGACATATGTGAAGATATCTTGCATCACTTGCGCATTCGAACGAACAATCCCGACATGCAAATAACCGATGAAATCTACAATGAAGGATTGATTCTGATTGAGGATCAATGCTTGACTATTGGAAATAAGCTACTGATTGAAGTAGGAATGATTGCGCCAAATCGATCGATGCAGGAATTCGTTCAAAAAAATGTGCCATTGCTGAATGAACAGCAAAAACATGTATACGAAACATTAATGCAAGCGATGGACAATAATACTGGTGGTCTATTCTTCCTGGACGCACCTGAAGGAACAGGGAAAACATTTATCATTTCATTGATTTTGGCCACTATTCGCTCAAGATGTGACATAGCTTTGGCGTTAGCATCATCTGGAATTGCGGCGACTCTTCTAGATGGCGGTATTACTGCACATTCTGCACTTAAGTTGACACTCAATTTAAACACAATTGATACTCCAACATGTAATATTTCCCGATCCAGTGCAATGGGAAAATTGTTGAAGCAATGTAAGCTCATTGTTTGGGATGAGTGCACAATGGCACATAAGAAATCACTTGAAGCACTTAACTTCACACTGAAGGATCTTCGGCGAAATAATAACATCTTTGGCAATTTGATGATTTTGTTGGCAGGCGATTTCAGGCAGACGTTGCCAGTAATACCCCGTGGAACGCCTGCAGATGAATTGAATGCTTGCCTGAAGGCATCACTTTTGTGGAATAACGTAAAAATATTATCGCTAACCACTAATATGAGAGTTCAACTTAAAAATGATCAAAGTGCTGCACTATTTTCCAAGCAATTGTTAGCTATTGGAAATGGAGAAGTCCCAGTTGATGCGACAACTGGATTAATTACTCTTACCAACGACTTTTGCCGATTTGTAGACTCTCAATTAGCTCTTATTGAAAATGTTTTCCCAAACATTAGTGAGAATTATCAGAATTATGCTTGGTTAAGTCAACGAGCAATTCTCGCCGCAAAGAATAATGATGTACACGCATTGAATTTCATCATTCAATCAAAAATCGATGGCTATTTGGTGACATATAAATCCGTTGATTCCATAACAAATCCCGATGATGTAGTAAATTATCCAACGGAGTTTTTGAACTCTCTGGAGTTTGTAATGGTCTATACAAAATTTTATTTGGAATGTGTAGTTGCAGCGCATATCGTTTGTGACAAATTTGTCACCTGCGCTGCAATGCCAAACTAGAGCTTTGGATAAAGCGGAGCTTTAGTGACAGCGCTTTCGCTTAGCTCGAAAGCTTTGGGACAATTCTTAGAAGTGCACCCAACTTCAATCGAACTCCCGAGAGAGCGAGAAATTGAGAGGGTACACTGGAATGTGGCCAGTATAAAACGGAGTCACATTGCTGAGCTCGTTCTTTCTGACCGCATTCCTCAGGCAAACGAAATCTTCCTAAGACTTAAAAAAGTTTTTTTATTCTTTTGGCGAAAAATTTAACTTTTATAAAGAGTGGCAAATTTAAAATAAAAAAATTAATATATACCTAAATATCGAACAAGAAAAATTTGCAAATAAATAGTAACTTAGACCACGGTGCAGCTGATCGCGGCGAGAGAAGCCAGTGCAATTTTATTGCTTTGCGCAGTCGCATGCGCCTTGGCTGCCGTGCAAAATTTTATAAAAAGAAAAAAAACCAGCAGAAGGTATGTGCAGAGTTTTAAAAACTTAGTTTATACAAAACTAAGAAATATTTTAGTTTTTCAGTGGACTTCAGTCCAATTCACATCCCCTAACCTCGAGGCCAGCAAAAGTCACCTGGGCGAGCTGAGCCGAGGTTAGGGTTAAAAATTACGCAAGGCAGCAGAAAACTGGATCCAAACGGCAACAGGAAATAGTGCGAAAAGAAGAAAAGAAAAATAATTAACTAAAAGTGCTAATATGAACATAAATTACATATAAAATAGTGACTTTCGAAAACGTGTATAAGAAGAAGAATACCTATTAATATGTATTTATATAGATAGACAGAGATATGTCTATATATATAAGTGAGAAAAATTAGAAGGAAAGAGAGAAAAAGAAAAGTGTAAGGTGTTACATTGCCGTCGGCAAGTACACTGTGAACAATTTGGTTTGCTGAAAAGAAATAAAATTGGAAAAATATAAACATTTATATATAATACACAAAAAAAAAAAAAAAAAAAGAAAAATAAAATCAAATTTTTTTTGGGTGACCACGAACACGTGAGAAATTAAAATAAAAGACATGTGGATGAATAGAAGGCGAAGACAAAGCCAGTACACTGTGCAACATTATTTTTTTTCATGCAGTAACTTACGTAGCTAACTTTAAGAAAAAAAAACATGAATTAGTGAGTGAATTAAATACATAAAAAGAAAAATTAAACATAACTATATAAATAATAATAATCATTATAAAACAATAAAGAATATATATAAATGCTATAACAATAAAACGAGTAAAGTAAATAATAATAAAAAAAAAAAATTAATAAATAAATAAATTTAGAAAAATTTTAATAATCAAGAGAGGAGGTAAAAAAATGAAATTTTTCCATATTCGTCAAATTTAACCTAATTACAGCCGCAGTCACACGTGGAAAGGCCTTTTCATCGATGGACAAAAACTGTAAGTGCTTTATCCCCTTCTGCTCCCTCTCCCTATATTATACCGTCCTCACATTTTGATTTATCTTATGAACAAAAAAAAATAAAATAAAAAAAAAATTTTTTTTTAACAGTAATAACTTTTTTTTTTTAGTTTTTTTGAAAATTTCTTTTTTTTTCGCATTCACTTTTAAAAAAAAAAAAAATAAAAATTTGAATTACTTATTTTGTTTTATTCTGATATGATATATATTTTTTTGAAATTATAAAGCAACGAATAAATGAAAAGAGAAAAAAAAAACCTCATCTATATATATGTGTCAAATAAACGAAATAAATATATACATATTCTTAAACAAAAATAATAATAATAATATTAAATAAATCTATATATATATATATATAAATTGTTAAAACCATTATATAAATAATTATATCATATATATATATATATATATACTTCAAAGAGAATTTTAAAAAGTGCTTTATAGATAGCTATAATGTAATATAATACCACAATAATAATGAAATAAATAAGTAAATAACATAAATAAATAAAAAATAACATAAATGAAAAATAAAATTTTATTTCCCTAGCCATGTAAGCCGCCGACGCGCGAACGAAATTTTAGTAAAATTACCTTGCTAAAAGGAGATAGAAAATAGGATAAGAATGCTGTAACCATGATTATTTGTATTCTTAGTTATGTACAACTATTATACTTTAGGAATAAAATTGTTAAAATGAAATGAGGCTTTGAAATTTTAAATTATGGTTAATATAATGGGGTAGGGAGTTTTGAGTTTTGTCTACTTGGGGGTTTTTGTTAAACATTTATTAAAATTAAAAACCATGGTAGGGTAGGGTAGAGAAAGCGTGTGCCGAACTACACCTTAGGCCTCGCCTTTCCATATTGTTTTGATTCTGGTATAAAAAAAAAAACCTGTGCTCGTCTTCCCCTCCCTTTTCATTGTTTTTGGTCGTGTGGACCATATTAGTCTATAATTTTTTTTTTGGGGTCTTATAAATTTAAAGTTTATGTATCTAGGGCAGTGAAGTAGCCAAGAACCCTCCCCACACTCCCGAATGAGCTAGGGAACCAGAAGATCCCGCCCAGCTACTTCTCGACCCGCAACTCCAACAATTCCAGCAGTTGAGTAGTTGTGTATATGTTTTTTACAAAAAAAAAAAAACAACAAAATACAGAGTATACACATACGTATATATATTACATACGTTTTTTTGGCGCCCAACGTGGGGCCATTTCTATACCTACATATATACACGCGCATTAACCATTACATAAATTTTTGGCGCCCAACGTGGGGCCATTTCTATACCTATATATACGCGCATTAACCATTACATAAATTTTGGCGCACAATGTGGGGCCACGACGTTCGAGTTTTTGCTATCATTTTTTTAGTAAAGATCTGGAGCTAGTAGCCACACCTCCCAGTATTGTGAATATCTAAACACTAACGCTAGTTAGCTATTTAGTTAGTTCGAGTGTCAAGTGAAGATGTTGTGGTATTGGAACTTTCGCATTTGGCTCAGATCGGATGCATTGCCGACCATCACATTTTTATTTATTAACACACTAACTAAACGTAAATAAATAAATCGATATTAAAATCTATTTTCACAATCGCAGCTCGTTTGTTTTCGAGAATCTTATCGTCAGTTTGGTTGAAATTAGATAGGATTTCAAGAATTTAGGTCCGCTTCTGGAATCTTGAGTATTTAGCTGAGATTGGATACCCTGCCGAAGATGGATACCCTATATTTTTGATGTTTTGTCAATAACAATAAATTTATAGTCTGATTCTCATTCCCGATAATAAGAGTCGGATCGATATGGTATAGTCAATGTTACCTCGTTGATGACTACTGTTTCGCCGATTTGACATTGGAAGTTGGTTGCAATAGCCAAGTTAATCCTATGTTTTCCTTATTTGTCTTAATCCCAGAATTTGAAAATGGAATATGGAATTAACTTCCTCCCCATTTGTATTAACCAGTAAAACTTTAGCTTTGAATTACCGAATTCAGTGATAGAAGAAAATTATTGCATTTTTTTTCACCATATTTGTTGTTTTAAGTAGTAGTTGATGCTACTATGCCTCTTGCTCGTAGTCCGCAACGTAATTCCGCATCTTCGGATGATGCAGGAAAAAATTGCGATATATGTGGTCAGGGTTTGACAGATACTCAATCATGCTATATAACTAATTGTAAGCATATTTATCATAAACGTTGCTTGGAAGAGTGGTTGAATGATCGCAACACTTGTCCTAACTGTGCGACTATAATTAATATGCAAGATTTGAAGGTAGTGATAGGAAACTGCTCGCCTAAAGCAAAGCAAGCAGATCCTTCAGTCCCAGGTCCAAGTACACGGGCAGTGACTCGAAACTTGGCTAAAACATTGAAAGACATAAATACCGAAAGAGTCACCTTAGAACAGCGTGTGCTGGAGGTGAGTGAAGAGCCGTTGGTAGAACTAGATAACAGCAATGTTACAAATTTAAATGAACATCCTCCTTCACGTGGAATAAACACAAGAAGGAGAGGCCGCCCTTATCGTGTAGGAAACAATCGTCGAGAGGATCCCGCTCCGATCGATTATTCCACTATACAAAATATGATCGAGCAAACGGTAACTCGATTAATGTCGTCCTTAAATGTAGGCAACCGATCTCCGCCTAATGCTCTATCGCGTCCGTCTGTTCAAATGTCGCCGTCAAGCCATACATCTGTACATCCTAGTAAAATAGCACAAGTAATACAGAAATGGAATATCCAATTTGATGGTTCTGAAGAAGGTTTGGGTGTAGACGAATTTATGTATCGCGTAAAAGTATTAGCCGATGACACTTTAGATGGAGACTTAGATGCTTTATGCAAGCATATGCATATCCTTTTTGTAGGAAGAGCAAGGAATTGGTATTGGAGATACCATAAAAAGGTAGATCGTATTACTTGGCCCGAGTTTTGTTATTCATTACGCCAACAGTATACTGATTACAGATCCGAATTCGCCAGTAAAGAGCTAATACGTTCTCGGAAGCAGAAGAGGGGGGAATCCTTTACAAATTTTTACGAAGGTATAATCTCCCTTATCGATAAATCTTCAGTTAGAATCGACGAAGAGGAGCTGATTGAAATTCTTAAGAATAATCTTCTTCCTGAAGCTCGTCGCCAGTTGTTATATCAACCGGTTCATTCAGTGGGTCAGCTGAGGAAACTGGTTCAAATGCATGAAAGCTTAATTGCAGAAACCAATAGCCCAGTTGAAAATACTTCTCGTCACAAGCAACCCATGCAGAGGCGACAAACTTATGCAGTTGCTGAGCTTGAAGTAGAAGATAGTCCAATTGATAACATGGAACCTGAGATCGCTGCTGTTCGTCAGCCAAACATAACATGTTGGAACTGCGATACTCCAGGACATGTTTGGGAAAATTGTTTAGCAGAGCGTCGTATCTTTTGCTATGGTTGTGGTGCTCTTAATGTATATAAGCCACAGTGCAAGACCTGTATTCAACGTTTCTCGGAAAACCGACAGAAGGGTGCGTCCAGCAACAACAGGATGCCCCCTACAAAAATAAATTGAGAACCGCGAAGGCGATCAACGATGTTGTCTCTTCTCCTTGCTTGTCGAAGGTAGAAGCAGCCGCGAAAGAAAATAACAAGCCCATGTATATGCGTCCGTATCACGAGAGGCTTAGAAATTATTTAGAAGTTAAGAATAAGATATTTAGTGAAATAAGTCCTTTAAAATCTAGAAGTGCTTTGCGGTGCAAAACTTATTATAGAAGGTTAAGAAATTATAGGAAGTTAGTACTTTCAGCAGTTATTAACAATAAGTCTGATTCGCGTTGCTATGCTGAAGTTAAATTTTTTCAATTTACCGAATTGGGTTTATTAGACACAGGTCCTAATGTTAGCTGTATTGGTGCTTCGCTAGCACTAGAAAATTTTTCCGACTTCTCTGAATTTAAGTCAATTAAGTCCCAAGTGCACACTGCAGATGGAAAGGCTCATCACGTGGTTGGTGTACTTAACGCCCCAATTAATTATAAGGGAACTACAAAGTGCTTGAAGTTATATATTATTCCATCAATCAAGCAGAGATTAATTTTAGGTATCGATTTTTGGAAAGAGTCAGTCTTCTACTGAGGAGTTAAGTCGAAGTTCTCTAGCCAGTAAAGACAAGGCAGATAATTCATTTCCTTTGACCGAGACAGAATTTAGGCAGTTGGAAGTCGTTAAATCGCTTTTTCCTAATTGCCAAGAAAGACTAGGACGTACGCATTTAATTCAACATCACATCGACGTTGGTGATGTACGCCCAGTTAAGCAGCGTTTGTATCCAGTCAGTCCGGCAGTTGAAACACTCTTATATAAGGAAATTGACCGGATGTTAGCTTTAGACGTTATAGAACCAGCGAATAGCGCCTGGAGTTCTCCCATGCGTTTAGTGGTGAAACCAAATAAAATTCGGCTATGCCTAGATGCGCGTAAGCTAAATGAAGCAACCAAAAAAGATGCTTATCCTTTACCGGCTATAGAAGGCATATTCTCGCGTATGCCAAAAGCCAACATTATTTCCAAGCTAGATCTGAAAGATGCTTTCTGGCAAATTGAATTGACCAAGGAGGCACGGCCTTTAACTGCGTTTACCATTCCGGGTCGACCTCTTTACCAATTTAAAGTAATGCCTTTTGGCTTGTGTAACGCCCCAGCCACCATGTGTCGTCTCATGGACGAATTAATACCTCCAGATCTACGCTATTGTGTTTTTGGTTATTTAGACGATGTATGTGTAGTTTCAGAGAGTTTTTCAGCTCATCTGGCAGTACTTGTACGTCTTGCAGAACAATTTCGTAAGGCTAATTTAACGTTAAATATCGATAAAAGTCATTTTTGCGTTAAAAGCGTAAATTATTTAGGACATATCATAGGCAGTGGAGGTATCTGTACCGATCCCACTAAGATTGATTGTATTAAGAATTGGCCACCACCAAAGAATCTTAAGCAGGTTCGAGGATTCCTAGGCATTTGTGGGTGGTATCGAAGGTTCATCAAGAACTACGCCGATCTTACATGCCCCATAACTGACACTTTATCCAATAAGAAGAAGTTTGTATGGCCTGTAGAAGCTCAAGAGGCCATGGACAAATTAAAACATATTCTTACGACAGCCCCAGTTTTACAAAACCCAAATTTTGAGAAAAAATTCTATCTGCACTGCGATGCCAGTAATTATGGAATTGGAGCAGTGCTGGTTCAGCTGTCATCAGAAAATGATGAAATGCCGATTGCATTTATGTCCAAGAAATTGAGTCGCGCACAGCGA
Organism: Drosophila koepferae; assembly: GCA_030914345.1. NCBI lineage: Eukaryota > Metazoa > Arthropoda > Insecta > Diptera > Drosophilidae > Drosophila > Drosophila koepferae. The sequence goes on from JAUESR010000115.1 coordinate 17,352, forward strand.
AATTATAGTGTAACAGAACGAGAATGTTTAGCCGTTGTATTGGCCATAGAAAAATTCAGGTGTTATTTAGAAATGCAGGAATTTGAGGTTGTTACGGATCACTCAAGCCTTTTATGGCTCATGCGTCAACAAAACGCTTCCGGCAGACTTGCCAGGTGGATTTTCCGTCTACAGCCTTATAAATTCACAATATCTCATAGAAAAGGCAAAGATCATATAGTTCCGGATGCCCTGTCAAGAATTTGCGAAGAAGAAGTTGCAGTATTAGAAATTGGTCCAATTGTAGACTTAGACTCTGATGCTTTCTTTGATTCGGAGTATCAAGAACTCAAGACAAAATTTAGTCTAGCACAATCAAAATTTCCAGATATTAAAATCTCTAACCAATTTATTTACATTCGAACTGAACATTCTAAGAGCATCGAAGATCAGGATGAGACTTTTTGGAAATTATGGGTTCCTGTACGACTAAGACCAGAGGTGCTTAAACAGGCACATGATAGTGTAATTTCATCACACTGTGGTATGCAGAAAACAATTGAGAGACTCCGGAGAAATTTGTTTTGGCCGGGATTGGCTAACGATGTCCGTGCCCATATCCGTAGTTGCGACACCTGCAAAGAAACTAAATCACCTAACCATGTTCTTAGGCCACCAATGGGCCTACAGTCTCCCACATGTAGACCATTTCAAAGACTGTATGTGGATATTTTAGGACCGTATCCGAGAACAAAAAGTGGTAACATTGGTTTGCTTATTGTTCTAGACCATTTTAGCAAATTTCATTGGTTGTACCCTTTAAAGAAATTTACTTCATCTGTTATTCAGGAATTTTTGCTGAAGAGTATATTTCACTGTTTTGGAGTACCAGAAATTTTAGTGAGCGATAATGGAGTACAGTTTCGTGCTAACGATTTCAATGCATTTCTTACTGAATTGGGGGTGAGACATGTATATACAGCGTTATACTCACCTCAGAGTAATGCGGCTGAACGTGTGAATCGCTCAATTCTAGCAGCAATTAGAGCATATCTCAAGGAAGATCAGACCGAATGGGATAAAAACATAACAGCTATCTCATGTGCGCTCAGATCTGCCCTTCATCAAACCTTAGGTTGCTCACCTTACAAAGCTCTCTTTGGTTTAGATATGATTACTCATGGATCTGATTATCGTTTATTGAAGAACTTATCGATATTAGAAGAGCCACAACTGGCTATGAAAAGAACCGATAAGCTCGCGTTGCTAAGAAAAGATTTACAGAAAAACATTCGTACTGCATATGAGCGCAACACAACACAGTACAATTTAAGATCAAAGCCTGTAACCTTTAAAGAAGGCCAGGAAGCCTTTAGAAGAAACTTTAGTCAGAGTAAATTTTCTCATAACTTCAATGCGAAATTGGGAAAGCAATTTATTAAATGTCGTATTAAAAAGAAGTTAGGCAATAGCTATTATCTTTTAGAGAATTTACAAGGACAAGAGATAGGGACTTATCATGCTAAAGATATTCGAAGCTAATTCCCGCTAATATCCTGTCTACCGGTGTATATTATCGTGTATGTAATGGTCTGTACAAAATTTTATTTGGAATGGGTAGTTGCAGCGCATATCGTTTGTGACAAATATGTCACCTGCGCTGCAATGTCGAACTAGAGCTTTGGATAAAGCGGAGCTTTAGTGACAGCGCTTTCGCTTAGCTCGAAAGCTTTGGGACAATTCTTAGAAGTGCACCCAACTTCAATCGAACTCCCGAGAGAGCGAGAAATTGAGAGGGTACACTGGAATGTGGCCGTATAAAACGGAGTCACATTGCTGAGCTCGTTCTTTCTGACCGCATTCCTCAGGCAAACGAAATCTTCCTAAGACAAAAAAAGTTTTTTTATTCTTTTGGCGAAAAATTTAACTTTCATAAAGAGTGGCAAATTTAAAATAAAAAAATTAATATATACCTAAATATCTAACAAGAAAAATTTGCAAATAAATAGTAACTTAGACCACGGTGCAGCTGATCGCGGCGAGAGAAGCCAGTGCAATTTTATTGCTTTGCGCAGTCGCATGCGCCTTGGCTGCCGTGCAAAATTTTATAAAAAGAAAAAAACTAGCAGAAGGTATGTGCAGAGTTTTAAAAACTTAGTTTATACAAAACTAAGAAATATTTTAGTTTTTCAGTAGGACTTCAGTCCAATTCACATCCCCTAACCTCGAGGCCAGCAAAAGTCACCTGGGCGAGCTGAGCCGAGGTTAGGGTTAAAAATTACGCAAGGCAGCAGAAAACTGGATCCAAACGGCAACAGGAAATAGTGCGAACAGAAGAAAAGAAAAATAATTAACTAAAAGTGCTAATATGAACATAAATTACATATAAAATAGTGACTTTCGAAAACGTGTATAAGAAGAAGAATACCTATTAATATGTATTTATATAGATAGACAGAGATATGTCTATATATATAAGTGAGAAAAATTAGAAGGAATGAGAGAAAAAGAAAAAGAAAAGTGTAAGGTGTTACATTGCCGTCGGCAAGTACACTGTGAACAATTTGGTTTGCTGAAAAGAAATAAAATTGGAAAAATATAAACATTTATATATAATACACAAAAAAAAAAAAAAAAAAAAAGAAAAATAAAATCAAATTTTTTTTGGGTGACCACGAACACGTGAGAAATTAAAATAAAAGACATGTGGATGAATAGAAGGCGAAGACAAAGCCAGTACACTGTGCAACATTATTTTTTTTCATGCAGTAACTTACGTAGCTAACTTTAAGAAAAAAAAACATGAATTAGTGAGTGAATTAAATACATAAAAAGAAAAATTAAACATAACTATATAAATAATAATAATCATTATAAAACAATAAAGAATATATATAAATGCTATAACAATAAAACGAGTAAAGTAAATAATAATAAAAAAAAAAAAATAAATAAATAAATTTAGAAAAATTTTAATAATCAAGAGAGGAGGTAAAAAAATGAAATTTTTCCATATTCGTCAAATTTAACCTAATTACAGCCGCAGTCACACGTGGAAAGGCCTTTTCATCGATGGACAAAAACTGTAAGTGCTTTATCCCCTTCTGCTCCCTCTCCCTATATTATACAGTCCTCACATTTTGATTTATCTTATGAACAAAAAAAAATAAAATAAAAAAAAAATTTTTTTTTAACAGTAATAACTTTTTTTTTTTTAGTTTTTTTGAAAATTTCTTTTTTTTTTCGCATTCACTTTTAAAAAAAAAAAAAATAAAAATTTGAATTACTTATTTTGTTTTATTCTGATATGATATATATTTTTTTGAAATTATAAAGCAACGAATAAATGAAAAGAGAAAAAAAAAACCTCATCTATATATATGTGTCAAATAAACGAAATAAATATATACATATTCTTAAACAAAAATAATAATAATAATATTAAATAAATCTATATATATATATATAAATTGTTAAAACCATTTATATAAATAATTATATCATATATATATATATATATATACTTCAAAGAGAATTTTAAAAAGTGCTTTATAGATAGCTATAATGTAATATAATACCACAATAATAATGAAATAAATAAGTAAATAACATAAATAAATAAAAAAAAAACATAAATGAAAAATAAAATTTTATTTCCCTAGCCATGTAAGCCGCCGACGCGCGAACGAAATTTTAGTAAAATTACCTTGCTAAAAGGAGATAGAAAGTAGGATAAGAATGCTGTAAACATTATTATTTGTATTCTTAGTTATGTACAACTATTATACTTTAGGAATAAAATTGTTAAAATGAAATGAGGCTTTGAAATTTTAAATTATGGTTAATATAATGGGGTAGGGAGTTTTGAGTTTTGTCTACTTGGGGGTTTTTGTTAAACATTTATTAAAATTAAAAACCATGGTAGGGTAGGGTAGAGAAAGCGTGTGCCGAACTACACCTTAGGCCTCGCCTTTCCATATTGTTTTGATTCTGGTATAAAAAAAAAAAACCTGTGCTCGTCTTCCCCTCCCTTTTCATTGTTTTTGGTCGTGTGGACCATATTAGTCTATAATTTTTTTTGGGGTCTTATAAATTTAAAGTTTATGTATCTAGGGCAGTGAAGTAGCCAAGAACCCTCCCCACACTCCCGAATGAGCTAGGGAACCAGAAGATCCCGCCCAGCTACTTCTCGACCCGCAACTCCAACAATTCCAGCAGTTGAGTAGTTGTGTATATGTTTTTAAAAAAAAAAAACAACAAAATACAGAGTATACACATACGTATATATATTACATACGTTTTTTTGGCGCCCAACTTGGGGCCATTTCTATACCTATATACACGCATTAACCATTACACGCACTCTCGCTATGCTCGTACTAGCTCGTCGGATTGTCGGGGTTCTTCTCCACCTAATCTACACTGTTGCACTCTAACACACTTAAAGTTTTAGTGCGCGTTCAGAAACTAAATTTAAGAGTAGTCTATTATTAAGAATCACTGCGCCGACACGCCAATATAAACCCGACTATGGACTTGACTGATTGGAGAGACGGAGGTGTTGATCGTCTCTCGTCTCTACCCGCCCTACCATGATTCCTTTGTATCGTCCCTATTCAAATCCCTAAAGGATTATTATTCCTTAACCGCTTCTGACATGGCTTGCTTGACAGACAAAAAGAAACTTAAGGATCCATATTCAATTCAAACATTTAATACAATGCAATGGTACTCCCTAATATAAAACTAATCGAAAATGAGGCGATAAATTCATTATAAAGGTAAGATTCTGTACGGTGCTTACATGCTAATAGGTTTTGGTTACATGTTACTTACATCTAGTTTACAATGTTCTTATTAACTACAAAATATTCATTAACAGTTAAACTACAAATTTAATTATATAACATTATTAATTAGCATTTCATCATTATTATTATTTACTTTTACGATTAAATTTTATATGATTTTATATTTTTTTTTTAACTTTATAATTGTCGTGCATATTTTCTTGCTTTTCTTATTATCTTTTTTTTGTTTTTTCTTTTACTTACTTACACAACTGATTACTTTTCTTTATATATATATATATATATATATATATATATATATATATATATTAGTGCATACCAGGGTGCTCCTGGGCCCAAGATGACGAAGGCATGTGACATACAAATAAAAAGTCTCTTAATCTATTTATAAATGCATTGCTTATTATATCTGCCCTTTCAAAATGGACACTATCGATGTCGTTATAGTTACTCGCTTGGCTGCTCACTGTTCTTCTACGTTAGCGCTGCAGCTATTCTAGCCGAGTCCATTGATTATGCTGTCCGTTCAATCTGTTTAATTACATGGCCGGTGTTCGGGATGAATCAATTCGTAACTATGGCGTTGTATGTTGTGGTTGTTGTTTTAATTTTTCATTTTATTGTTGTAGTTGTGATTTCCTTTTCTCAGGCTGTTGTGGAATTATAGACTGTTGTTTTTATATTGGTGCAGTAGTTTTAGTTAATATGAGCGTCTTTTGCGGCGACTATTAGGTGACTTATGAAGCTTGCTTGTCTTGATGAGGTGTTTTATATCGTTATTGTTTCTATTGTTGTGGGTTAGATGTAGATAATGATGCTCTTTTATTGTTGCTTAAGTTCCAAGAAGTGAGTAAGCTGCTCTTACACGCTTCACTTTAGCGAGGCGCTAGTATTGTATTAATGTTAAGCGCCTACATTTTGTTTAAATTTAATAATTGTTTATATACACATACGACACAATATCGTCCTGTCCACAACACCGTGTTGATAATAATTTATTTCTTTACACACCACGGTCAGTTCGCCACGTCTACACTTGCTCAAGGTCTATTCAATTCTCTTCTCTAACTCGCTGACTGCCTAAAACTCAGCGATGCTAAGCATAGCTGTATCATCGTCTGGCTTTCGCCGCTTGTCCGCTTGCGGTACAATCGTATGATGCTGGGCATGAACAGTTAATGCGAAGGTCTAATCGTTACATGAACTATATTTTTTTTTTGTTAATCTGTTCCCACTATTTATTAATCTGTGTCATATTTATTATTTTAAGTCCTTTACTGGCATACCCTATAAATATTTGTCCATCAAATTTATGGCCACTACAAAACATACAACATTTTGTTAAAATTAGGCAGCACGAACACGGGAAAAATTAAAATAAAAGACTGTGGATTAATTGAAGGCAAAGACAAAGCCAGTACACTGTGCAACATTATTATTTTTTTCATGCAGTAACTTACGTAGCTAACTTTAATTTTTAATATCAACAAAAAATTTAAATCAATATAATAAATAATAAAAAAAAAAACATGAGTTAGTGAGTGAATTAAGTACCTAATAAAGTATATATATACATAAAAGAATAAAGATATATATATATATATATATATATATATATATATATATATATATATATATATATATATATATATACATATATACATATATAACAAAACAAACATATTATGGCTAGGCTGCAATTTGGATTTGAACTGGCTGCTGATGAGGACCAAAAATCAAACACTATTATAGTCAAATCTATAATAGACGAAGACGGGAAAAAATACCACATTCCACGAGATTATCAATCATGCAAAGCACACCCTGAACTTATGAAGCTACCAGAATTCAGGAACGTTGCAAAATCATTGCAAAAGCGTGGACAATTCAGGAATGTATGGATGCAGCTAAGTAATGAAACTGTGAAGTTATATAGAGATCATAGTGGTAATATGGTATTCAATAATTATCTGCTGCAAGAAATTTCTACTATTGAACAAAGCAAACCAAGCACTTCTGCAGATCATAAATATCACAAAATAATAATAAAATAAATAAAAAAAATGAATTCGACCCAATGGTTACAGACATATGAAAGTGAATGTAATAGGTTAGGTATTAGCAAAGATGTAGAGAAAATAGAAGCTTTAAGACTATTCTTAGATGAGGCAGTAGGCGATTGGTTTAACTCTATGTTAATTAAAAATACATTGAATTCTAAATGGGTAACGTGGAAAAGAGAATTTTTTAGAAACTTTTGCAGATAGAGGTTGGTCTTCTGTCACCTATGCATTAAATTACAATATATCTCAGGCTCACTTTCTGGATTACGCCTTAAAAAAAGAACGTTTATTACTTGAAACTGATAAAGATATGAATAATACTACTGTAATAACCTAATCGCCCACGGCCTACCAAAATTTATAAGAAACAAAATATGTAAAAATAAATGAAACCAAATCTAAATCTTTTAAAACAGAACCGAAATCCAAGTTTAAGCAACCTTGTAAGATATGTGAAAGCAAGGAAATAAAGATAGATATCACCCAGTAGATTTGTGTTGGTTCAATGTCAAGGAAAACAAAAGCGTTGAACCAAATAAAAGAATCAACTCAGTATTAGAAATTGATACAACAGAAGATCCAAAAAACTAAATATTCCGCCACTAATTGAAATTAATGTAGTACTAAATGGAAAGACTGAATGCAGGGGCATTTATGATCCAGGCTCGAATGTCACACACTTATAAATTCTAACTTAGTGAAAATTAAACATTTGATGAAAGATAACCATAGGAGTACAATAAAAACAATTAGTGGAAGGGGTAAGACTGATGGGTTGATAAATTGAATGCAAAAATACTTGATATAGAAGATAGAATCAATGCATTTGTATATAGCAATAATGATTTCAATTATGATAAGATCCTGGGACTAGATACTATAAAGAGATTTGGATTGACTCATGACTCAAATTTAGACATCCATTTACAAAATGAGATAAAATCGGATATAAATAATGAAAATGTATCGGAAAATTACAAAATTACTAATAAAAATAATATTAATAACAAGAAAGAAAACGAAAATGAAATTAAGATAAAAGATGGTTTTGCTAAAATCCAAGTAAATTTCAATGAAGGCATTAATGTAAATGATTTCGATATTGATATTGAGCACTTGAATACCGATCAAAGAAATAAAATAAATTGTTTGTTAGATAATTCTAAACATATTTTTGCCAAAGATAAGTATGATGTTGGTAAAGTACAAAACTATGAAGCGTTTATAGATCTACAAGTAGAAAAATATTGTTACAAGAGACCTTATAGATGTTCGTTAGAAGATAAAATGGAAATTGAAAAGCAAGTGGCTCAATTATTGAAACATAATTTAATTGAGGAATCCTACAGTCCATTTGCAGCACCAGTCACATTGGCTTATAAAAGAGATGAAGGGAAGAAAAGTAGATTATGTATTGATTTTAGAGATTTGAACAAACTAATAGAACCTCAAGCACAACCATTCCCTTTGATTGAAGATCTAATGGCCAAGACCGTTGACTGCAAATATTTCACAACGCTGGATATAAACTCAGCTTTCTGGTCTATACCCTTGAGAATTCAAGATAGGCAAAGGACGGGGTTTGTGACACAAGAAGGTCATTATCAATGGACATGTCTTCCATTTGGATTAAAAACATCTCCAGCAACATTTCAATGAATTTTGGTAAACATAATTAGAAAGTACAACCTCTCAAATTTTGTTGTAAACTACATAGATGATATCATGATTTTCTCAAAAACGTTCGAAGAACATTTGTATCATTGAGACAATTGTTGGATGCTATATCGAAGGAAGGATTCCGATTAAAACTAACAAATGCAATTTGCGGCGAGTTCAGTCAGATATTTGGGTCATTTTATCACGGAGAATGCAGTAACTCTAAGACAATTCTTAGGTAAAGTGAATTTTTATGGAAAATACATTCCTAACGTCTCAATTTTGCTCGATCCCTTGCACAACTTGCTGAGGAAAGATGTAAAATTCAATTGGTCAACTGATTGTGAGATAGCCTTCAGTAAAGTAAAACAATACTTGTGTTTGAAACCAATTTTAGCCATCTACAATCAAAAAGCTCAAACCTTTATATACACCGACGCAAGTATTAAAGGTATTGGAGCTATTTTAAAACAAACACAAAACGATGGTACACAAAAACCAGTAGCTTATTTTTCAAAAAAATTGAATGATACTCAAAAAAGAAGAAAGCAATTTTTTTAGAATGTTTGGACATTAAAGAATGCTTAAAATTCTGGCAACATTGGCTAATTGGAATCGAATTCATTGTATACACAGACACAAACCATTAGAGAACTTAAACATAAAAAATAGAACAGACGATGAGTTGGGTGACATGACACAATATTTTTCGCAATATAATTTTAAAATCATATATAATCCCGGAAAGGATAATACCGAAGCTGACTGTCTTAGCAGAAACCCTGTCTACGAATGCTATGAAAATAATGACGATAAATTAAAAACAGTGAATATTATAAGCATAACAGACATAAAAATGATCAGAAGAAAAACGAAGGTTTAAAAGATAAGAAACATCTTATTATTGAAAATGATATTTATTATGAACAGAATAGAAAAAAAAGAAAAAAATCGTTTTAAGCGAAGAATATAGTAAAATACTTATAAAGAAAATTCATAATGAGTTCTGCCATATTGGAATAAGTCAAATAGAAGCGAAAATGAACCCATTTTATACAGCGCCATATTTATCAGCAAATATAAAACTAATCTGCAATAGATGCGAAACTTGTATAAAAAACAAGACTAAATTAAACAAGAAATTCGGATTGTTATCGTATTTAGGGCCCGCAGAAAGACCTTTACAAATAATGTCTTTAGATACAATTAGAGGATTTGGTGGACAACGATCGACAAAAAGATATTTGCATTTATTGGTAGATCATTTTACTAGATTCGCATATATATTATGTTTGAAAAACCAACTCGCCAACGATTTCATAAAACTAATAGAAAAAGTACCAAAAGAAAATTCGATTGATATCTTGCTCGCAGATCAGTATCCGGCCATCAATTCTAAAGAATTTAAAAGTTACCTTACAAAGAGAAATATCGAATTAGTTCTAACAGTAGATGCTCCTTTTCTAACGGTCTAAACGAGAGATTAAACCAAACCTTGGTAAATAAAATAAGATGTATGTTCAATGAGGATGGTGGGAAAAAAAAGGCTTGGTCGAAAATTGCAGAAGATGCGTGAAAAAATACAATAGAACAGTGCATACTGTAACAAGATTTTCTCCTACCTATCTGATGAACGGAGAAGTGACTGATTTACTACCTCCGGAGCTAACAAACATAAACGACTATCCTACAAATTTGGAACGGGATCGAAATTTAGCCTTGCTTAGGTCGAAAAAATCACAATTACAATAAAGCACTATTTGATAAAAATAGAATAAAATATGATTTTCAAAAAGGCGATATAGTGTATATAATCAACGGTAATAAGCTAAACAGGAGAAAATTTATGAAATAAAAGTTGGCCCTTTTGAAATAGAGGAAAAAATATCTGAGTCTATTTATAAAACACTGGTCGTGGCAAAAAATCTATATCTCTATTCATGTAAAAAGCTCATTCCCATGGCTGATTTTATAAAGTTTAAGCTTAACTTATATTACATAGAAGATTAAGCAACTCAGGGGGGGATGTAAGCTTTGTGTACATTACTGATCATCAATTTTGAGAGGGCTGCATAAATGCCAATGTAACTCCATGATCAGATGTAACCCCACCGATCAAGTGTTGGAGCCACATATCGATTAAGACAATGAACTAATAAGATTAGCTGTTGATAAACCGAGATAGTAAAGAAAATATAAAAAAAGGTGAAATTAAATGAGAAACAAATTAAATTTTATATTCATAAAATTATTGTAAATTTAATCTATATAATATATATTAATTAATTAGCATACATAATTATAATTAAATAATCGGAAGTCTAAACTGAAGTGAAGAATAGGAGTACGAACATTAATTGTGATTCTCTTATTTTAGGTTAGTACCATGTGTAATTATATTTATTATAATAAAAAACTCGTATTTTAGACGAATCAAATTGTGTTTTGCTCCTAGAGAGACCCACCATATTATAATATATATAATTGAAGTTAAGTTTTTTTATAAAAAAAACACTTTTTCAATTCGGAGTTGGATTAGAACTAACTTAAGAATAATTGTACAAGAATATTTATAGCTAAGCTGTTGCCGCTTGCTGTTGATGTTGCTGCCGCCGCGGTCATTGTCGCTGCTGCTGACTGGTGTCTTATTACACGATATTGCTGACGATATGCTGATTCGGCGCGCGTGTCGGAAATGCAATCGTTGGCCATAATCGATATTGCCTAGTGCATTGATCTTAGTGCTGACGATACGTTCTTACGGTTGTTGTTAATATGTGCTGACATAGCACACGGTGTCGAAATTGCATGCATTGAGGCCGTGATATAATTGGGCCGGTGCAATGCCCCCCCTTTTGTGGGTTCGATCGGTTGTTAACTCTTCCCCCCTTAATGCGGACGTCCTCGGTCGAACGTAGAAAACTTGTTGGGTAATTTCGCCCTTTTCCGCTTTGTCTGTTGTGACTTGGTTACTAGTGACGAAGATCTTCTTCTTCACAGCATGTATCGACTGCACCATAAGTATTAGTAGAGTGCCGGACAGAGTCAGATTGATTGCTGCTCTTAGTTGTTGCTGCTTTTTAGAGCTTCTAATTTCTTCGTGTTGTTGAAGTTTATTTCTCTTAGCATCTGTAATGAGAGGACTTCGTCGACTTTGTTGGTTTCCGTCATAATTTGGAATAACGGTGGGGTGGCTTCTGCATAGACATCACCTTTGCTTCATATACGTCGTCTTCGATGCGTACCGTGGAGTTTTCGAATTGTACCAGAATGTACCGTGTTGTTCTATTTCTTCTTCGTCGATTTTGATCATTCCTTCGAAGTCGTTGAGCAGTATTGTACCGACGAAGTTTCTTCGTGGTCGGGCCCGTGTTTGATTGTTGATGATACCGCAGTTTGGAGTTTGGCTTTTCAGTAATGGCATTGTACAAGTATCGTTGCTTAATCAACTAGCTTATTCTATTACAAATTGTTTTTTCATTATGTGACTCCCCTGATCTCTTATAGCATAAAGGATTTCTCGCATTTTACAATGTTTTCAAATTTTTATTTCATTATATGATTTTTTCGTTTTATTGGTTTTTAACATAGTAGTAAGACTTCGTTGAAATTAAAGGTATATTGATTATATATAGTATATTCTTTCCATTACTGCAATTTTTACTTGACTGAACTCTAACAATTCTTCTGCATTTAAAAACATGATTTTTTCTTCTCTAGTATTGCTCTATTATTTTGAATTCGGATTCTAATAGTATTATTGAATTTATTGTATTTGTCTTGCCCAATCTATGACATGTATTAGGTTAGTTAGATCATCTTTAAAAATTTGGAGTTTGTATTTGAAAAGCATGATTTTTCTTCTTGAATATTGAGATCTTTTACTAATTTCATTATTTTATTGAGGTCTGGGGTTATTTCATTAATCCTGTCTTGTAATACCCTATAATAACTACCTCTTATTGTTATTTTCTAGTTTTTCGTTTATCTTAGTAATTATGACCTCATGGTCACTGTGGTCCGGTGTACCGGCCAACCATTTCCATGCTGTTCCTAATGCATTTATTGCTCTTGTTACTTTACTGAAGGTTTGAGTCTACGTAAATCATTTCGAACATTATTTAATTCGTATTGAGCAGTGGAAACATTTGGTGTGAGGTGTTTATATTATCTAGTGTTCTTCGAAGGTTCCGAAGATTTTTTCGTATTCTGAAATATCGAATACATGGATAATTTTAAAAGTTCCGTTCTGCATTGCCGATGTTCCTGTTTTTTATCGGAATTAGTGAGAGATGGGAGTAGTCGAGAATTGTGTTTAAGCCTAAGCATAGTGGTGCGAAAATCCTGTAAATAATTTCGAATATTATTTTTGTGAACGACCTTTCCTGAGACTGTTTGTAATAGTTGAATTCCTGTTTTCGGCTACTGTTTCTTTTTTATATTAGGTGTCATTTTCGACCTAGTCGCTTGTTAATTTTGACATAAATTTCTTCCCTTGTTCGTAGTTTCTTGTTCTCTTCTTTCCCTACTATGGTATTTAAAGTCGGAATTTTGTTTACTTTGCAATTTGTTGGATATGATTTCCTATCTTCTTCTTTTTTTCTGGGTTATCCTGAACTGTTGTGGCGAAAAAAATGTCT